>JAMLFT010001962.1:0-27870 GCA_026544285.1 Pachyrhizus erosus | reverse complement strand
ATAAATATTATTGGTATAAGTTTATAATTTTAATTTTTTAAAAAATTAAGAGTATTAAAATCATTTCAATAATCAAGTGATTATTAAATTGAAGAATTAATAAAAAAATATTTTTGAATATATTACATTATACATATATATAAAAAAAATGTATCTAAAATAATTAATTTTTTTGGCTAAAATAAAAATATTAATAGTATTTCATTACAACATATTTATTATGTATAATGCTAATTAAATTAATTATATTAATATTTAATAAATTAATTAGTATGATTTTAATTAAAAAAATATGTTAAATTTTAATAAAATTATATTGAATTTATTTAAATAATTTATTTTAATAAATACATGAAAAGTAATATAAGTATTTAATAATTAAATAGATATCAAAGAAAGGAAAAACTATATTTGATATTTTTGATTTTTTATTAATTTTATATTAATGATGTAAACGCAAGCTTTGTTCTGATATATCTTTTTTATTATATTTAAGTTTTATAGATATTTTTAAATTATAATTTTTATATAATTCATCAAAATTTATCACAACAACTTAAATAATCGATTTGAAAAATAATTTAGTAGTATTTAATTATATATTATTCATAAAAAAAACTTAAAAAATATCTATGATTTTATTCTATTATTTTTTTTAAAATTACCTTAAATCAATTGTATAAAGATTTCAAAATTAAATATTTATTTTATTATAAAGATAAGTGTTAATTAATTTTATTATTATATTAAATTTAATTAATTTTATATTTTTTTAACAATAAAAAATATTAAAAGATATATATATATATAAATTATTTTTTCACAATTTATGTGTACATCGTATGAGAATATGATGTAATTAGATTTTATAAATAGAAATAGAAAAATTAAATCAGAATTAATTCATGTACTTTTTCTTTTAAAAGGGAATTAATTCATGTACTTAGAAATGTAAGGAGAACTGTTAGTGGAATTTTTCTTTGATTAAGCTAGGAAACTTAATAGAATATAAGGTAAGTTTAACAATTTTGAATAGGATACAAACCCTTCTAGAATAGAAAGAAAAAGTGTAATAGAAAGGGAAAATAAAAGGGTGTGATTAAATATATAATATAATAAAAAAATAAAGATTAAATTATTTTTCTGATATTTAAATTATTTGATAATTTTTAATTAGGTTTTTAAATTATTTTTTAATTGAATTTTTGAATTTGTATTTTTAATTTGAGTTTTCTACGTTACGAAAAAATTAGAAATCACGTTAAGGTACATTGAAGATTATGGTGAAAATATATTAAAAAATATTTTTCATTTTTTATGTATTAGCCAATATATTTAGAACACCACTTGTCGTTTGTCAAATTCATACTTAACAGTGTCAAAATTATGCTAATAGCTAGTTTTTAAAAAAATAAAAAATAAAAGGAGAAAAAAGAACATTTAACAGAAAAGAAGGGAATATTTAGGGTTTGATGACATGCAAATTAAAGGTGAAAGGCGTTATTTTTATTTGCTTAATTACGAATTAAATATTATATGTTAATGCATCTTCCTCCTGCAATATTCGTAAATGCCTATACATTTGTGCTTTGATAAAATTCAGCAAGCGTGGCCTGCAGCGCAGTGATGGATATACAGAACAATTCTAGTTAGAGCAGAGTTCTGTGGCAGCATCCAGCATATGCTTCTCTATATATACAAATTGTTATGCGTGCTAGCTCTATGTGTATCTTTCTCTCTCTCTCTCTCTCTCTCTCTCTCTCTCTCTCGTTCATATATCAAATGATTAAAGGAATTCACTTTGTCTAAGCAAGTTGATTTGACTTTTATATTTCTCAATTGTATATATTAAATTCGTATTTAAACAGAAGTTGGAAGCCACTTCCATGTGGTTCCGTTGATTATCATAAATGGAGAGATTTTGAATAAAATTTGCAAACTCATGGATATAATTTGAGTTGTACGTATATATAAAAAAAACTGAGAAAGGGTTTAGCACTAGACATTAATTAATTAATTAATTAGACATTTAGACATTGTGTTTTTAGGTATGTTGGTCCCTCCTAAAGGATGCCTGCCCTCTACATTATTGAAAGATGAGAAATAGCTATATTTAACAAATTGCATAAATGAAGAACAATAATCCACGAAAGATTAAAAAAAAAACAAAAGTTGAAGAATATTCTTGAAGTGATGAAAGAGGGTTTGCTTGTGTTCTAAGGAGACATGCAATACAAAGTGCTAAGCCGAAAGGAGGAATTTATAGAAAGTTGGCCCCCTTTTCACCCTGGAGATGAGTAATGACCAGCCCACATTTCACGACCCAATACAAATGGGATCAAAGACCATGCTAAAACTACAAAAAAGCATCTCTTTCTCCCTCAAATTTTAATGTTTTTGGATATAATTAAACAGCCACAGCCATAGCTACCTTTCTCTCACAGACTAGTCCCTGTCACAGGATTACAGAAAAGAGACCCTGTTTGTGTTTGTATTAGTACTTCTCTTCCAAAAAAAACAAAACAAAAGAAAAATTAGTACTGTATGCCCCTGCACAGATGAGAAAGAAAAGAGCATGGCACAGAATATTGTACTCATGTCACAGTACCATAGTTTACAGCTTTTTTAATCAAGAAAAGTAAAAGAAAAAAATAATAATTAGTATAATATATTGTTTTTCTTACACATATCTTTTTAGAGACAATCTTATTAGAAGTAATATAGGATATTAAAATATCTTTTTTAATAAAAATTTATTGTGAGAGAGTAAGGATATGTTTGCTTTCTTGTTGAAAGCTTAGTAACAAGAATTTCAATATACTTCAACACAGAAATAACACAGTAGTTGTTTTGACAAACATATATATATATATATATTAGAATTCCCTTCAAGGATAATCCAAACATGCACTAATCTCTTACCAAATTTTTATTATTTATTCCTATCATTCACGGTTGTGTACGGTTTGGATTTTAAGAAAATCAAACCTAACCACTTTATAAAAATGGTTTAATTATTTAAACTATTATCATAAAGTGGTTCGATTTAATTCTTTTGTAAAATAGTATTCTTTTTTAAGTTTGATTTAGTTATTCTTTTATTATTTATATATAGTTTTTTTTAAGTAACCCAACTGAACAGTTTTTGTAAGATAGTTTGGCTTGGAATTTTCTCAATACACAATTCCCTTTTTATAATTAGATTGGATTGGATAATGGACTGGTTCGAGGTTCAGTTTTTTTCACTCTAATGTACCATGGTTTTAATCTAGTTCCTTCCCAATAATATTCTTACATGGGGTATTTGGATATGGGTGTGTAGTCCAACACATCCTTAATAAAAGAAAATATTTTCTTTGATTTAGAAGTGTCTTGCACCTTTTATTTTGCTGAGCTTAGAAGCTACGCTGCGCACTGTGTAGGGAAATAATGGTTTTCTATAAAAGATGAAGAATCTTTAATTCCATGACTGACTAGGAGGCGATGTCATTTCCTCCTCCATTAATCAATTGTATATGTGCATGCATGGTGATGACAATACGGTCTGTAATTTGCATACTTGCAGTGGAGGACATGGCCTATATCTATTTTCTCACTTTCAAAGCTATGTATGCAGTGTGTAGGATGATTAGACTAGCAATCATCATTTTTGTAACTTCCGTGTTCCCAAGAGCCACAGTGAAAGAAAGAATATATACATGATGGTGATCTACAATATCTGCACATTTTTATTTTTAATAATTGTTGCTCTCAATGAATTTTAAAATAACATTCTTGTACGGATAATTAAATTTCTAAAAATAAAATAAATTAAAATAGTACTATACAAAATACTGTAACACAAAAGTTATGTCCGACTAACATTTCCCAAAAAAAGTATTTCAAGGAAATAAAAGAAAGTTGTGGCAGTTTGTTATACAGTTGAATTATGTTTCAGGTGGGCAGAACCAGAATTTCATTTGCCTGTATCACTCAATTCCCAAGTTAGTCTTCCCTGGCTAGCTTGATTCCCAACTAATGTAACTCAACAGTTGAAGCACGTAAACTTGAGAGTTTCTCTGTCGTACTATGCACTATGCACTATGCACACTATGCACCCCTCACATATTTACCAACCATAACATTAAAAGGTCGTATTAAGTTTTAGATTTTATTAAATTATAAAGTTTAATACAAAAAACACACACACACACACAAGTTTAATTGCCAAAGAGAGAGACTGATGTGATACCAAATTTTTTTATAGAAAATCTTAATTTAATACCTTAACTAATTTACTTTAATTCATTTTACCTTATTTTCTTATTTTTATACTTGATGTCAAGAGTCTTTTGTCACAAAACAAAGTGTAAAAGATTTAATATTTGCAAAGTTCTTACATCTATAGTCAATTTCCACTCCAATGGATTGTAATCCCTTTATGCTTTCTTTGATTTACGAGAGAAAGTTAAAGAAAACGAAACAAGATGGAGAAAAAAAAAGAAAGAAAGAAAGTGAGATGATTTTTAAGTTGTTTCATAAGAAAGAAAAGGAAAAAAAAATTATAACTTGCATATAAAATAACATAAATATCTTTAAGAAGAAAAAATATAAATTTTTCTTAGCCTAGCCTAGATCTTAACGAGTTGTTGACCAAACGGACTGACCCAGGGAACAATCATTTATTAATATATGAAAATTATTTTTAAATGAAATAATTTTTATATATAACAGATTAATAAAACATTTTTAATTATTCTAAACTAAAATAAAAAAACATAAATTGTTATTTGTATTTTGAAATAACAAAATATAATAGAAATAAAATAGTTAATTAATTATAACAATAAACAGGTACTAAAAATTAAAAACAAAACCTCTCAATACACATAATATTAACCTTCAATTGGATATTAACAACACATATAATATTAAATTTATCATCTATAAGTTTATATTATTATAAAAAATAAATAATAACAGAATTTGGTCTTCAAATTGACATAGTCCATTATGAGTTAGTCTGTTTAGAGTCAATAGAATTTTAAATTGAGTTGATCGAGTTAAAATAAGTTTGAACTTGAATATTTACAATCCTACCAAACTCACTTTTGATCTAATTTGATTAGCCCGTAAGGTGAAATTCATTTTAACATCCCTAGAAGGAATATTTATGTAGATCCTACTATTATTCTTTCATTCTGTCGCTTTATTAAACAGATCAAACAAGAGAAGTAATTTGAGTTTCTGTAATTTTTATTATTCCCTCTTCTTTCATATATAAATCATTAAAACCAAACATACCATTAAATTTTAAGTTTGTTTAGTTTAGAAAAGAAGACGAAATAAGAAAGTAAAAAAAAAGTTAAAAGCAAAATAATTTTTAGGTTATTTAATAATTAAGACAGCATGTAAAATAATTTTTTTTTTTGTCTTTTAATTCAGTTGTAGAAAATGGATAGAAAAAATAATCTATGAAATGGCATAAATATCTTTTTGTAAAAATGAGATATGATCTTATTATTTGTTTTGGCAAACAATATATTTTGGAGAACAGTATTATTTGAAATAATTTTTATAATATTATTGGCTTTATTATTATGTTTTGTTTTATTATTATTATAAAAATATTTTGGATAAATCACACAAAAAAAAAAAAAACTAGAAGATTTTCTCATGTTTCCTTTCTAAGAGAGGTGGCCTAAAGAGGTGGGGGATTTTTTTTTTTATGAGTCACACTAAAACTTTTCTTTCTCTCTTTCGTACCTTTCATCCAAAGAGAAATGATGGATTTTTTTTTTATATATATATCAGTGTTTTTCTTTCATTGACTTTCTTTTCCTCAACTTTTCAATAAACTAAACGAAGCCTTAAACGAGACAAAAGAAAATAATAATAATAATAAAAATAATATAAGAGTTTAATTTATGTATGTTATCGATACAAATATTTTTACAATTAATCAATTAAAAATCATGTTAAATATAATTTTTAAAATTATTATTATAAAACTCATCAATCTCGCCATACATAAAATTAGATGAAAATACAAAAAAAAAAAAAAATCTTTACAATACTATTAACGTATTCTGATTAAATTTTAATAATAGAAAGAAAAACGTGGAACGTGTTGTTACTGGTCATGATTGAGGTAAAGTATTTTCCTATTGGTTTAGCAAATTCAAATACATACGAGAGTGTACACAGTATAACGATGGAGCTTAAAAACATGGAGAAAAGGCCATTATTAAAGCATTATATTTAGGAGTCTTTATGACAAAATGTCGTCACACCCCATTCAACAACATTCTTATTAGGCGAGGCCTTTGTATTCATGTACTAAATCATTTCTAAAAGAAGCATGTAATAATATGTTATATAGTATTTCAAATATCATTCATTTTTGAGGCATTGTTGATTTGTTGACCAAACGTTAGTGGATTGAAAGTACTATCCTATAAATTACGATATCACATGGCACTCCTATCTTAAAGCCCAAAAGTGGACCGTGCACACGAATCTGACAAATTTTAACCCTCATAAGCCATGCAATATTCTCTTTTTTCCCTCTCGGTTTCCTCAACTTACAGTTATCCCCCACACTCTCACATGCATGGACTGACATGGCCACTCATTATAACACATGCACATGCAAACACAACACTACACAGTCACCCCAATCCCCCTCTCTCTCTTAGTTTTGGTAACAAGTCCATAAAAACAACTATCACGCTTTTTCTCTAAAGTCAAGAAGAGTCAATGCCCAACTATACACTAGAGGTTAATTTTTATTTTATTTTATTTTTTTAAAAAGAGGCTAGATAATTAATTAACTAGTAGCAATTTTAATGTCTTGTGTTAAATTGGGCCTCACTTTCCATCTTGTCTCATTGGTGATGATGGTCGTATTGATGATGGCATGATGACGATATTAAAGGTAATAATTCTTTTCTATATAAAAAAAATTAAAATATAAAAATATACACAGTGAAACTTGTCTCTCTTCAATTGTCCACTCATCTTTCGAAGTGGGAAAAAGACACCATAGCGCTAGCTAACCCACTTTCTCTAATGGGAACATGTACATTGCAAACGCTATCATTGTTTGGTCCCCTTCCCTTAGTACCGTGCTAAATCAAAATCACATAGCCCATGGAATCTGTTACAATTACTAAAAGTCATGCCAGCATCCCATGCACGATTATTACGTATACGCTCACAAAACTCGTACAATTTTTTCTTTCCTTTCCAAAACCTATTAAAGTGATTTCCTTCTTCTTCCTCGGACATTACATAGTTTGTTCGTCTCTTGTAGCCACTTCCAAACTCTTTTACGGGGATAGAATTCACCGTTAATTCAATATGTTGAAGGATTTTATTTTGAGACAGTAATTTTGGACAAAGTGATGACACATGGACCAAACTCATCATGAACAAATAGGAAAAAGAAAGATACAAAAGGCACAAGGGAGAAACACTAAAAGACAAACTCCTAATCTGGAGTTGTTTTCAGCGCCAACTTTTTTACCAATAAACTCCTCATTGGTCGCGACTATATATTATTTTAAATTAACTACTTACGTCTAACTTAGTTTGTCCACACTTAAAGATATATATATACATATATTAAGATTTGTGCTTATGAAATATACTCTTATGATTACTATGAAGAATTTTAGGTGATAAAGTGGAGATCCTCGTCTTTCCTTTTTGTTTTTATAATTAAAATGATATTCACAGGCTATATATTTTTATACTAAAGACTTGTATTAAAACTGTTACGCACTGTTAGATTCTAGTTTTTTAAATAAATAAATAAATTAGTACATTGATAATATGGGCGCTGTCTATGTCTATTAATTTCCACTGAAATTATACATCATGCATGTATCTTGAGGGTGAAATTTTAGGGTAGAAACATATCACCATCATCAAACAAAGTGTCCCTTTGATTCCAATCCATGCACTGCCACCAGAGGTCACGCTTCTCATCTCTTTTGGTTGCTGCCTTTATAAGCGCATGACACATTATATCTTATTTTCTCTATTTGGCAAGCACTTTTTTCTTTGTAGAAAAAATGAGGTTACAACATTTCACACAAGCATCACATAGAAAACGAAAGTGATCATTATAAAGTTTCAATTTCGGAGAGGGAGTGTAAATTAAAAATTTTAAAATATATATCTAACTTTCCTAAATCTTCTAATTAATGGATATGGATATGATAAATTGATAAGTACTACTTATTTTAGACACTTAATATGTGTAAGGTTCATTAGGGAATCCTGATATATATTAAGAATTTGTCCAAATTAATGGTGTTAGAGTTGGAATTGGCCCGGCATGTCAAAGACTTGTAAAAATTTCCAACATAATTTAAGTGAGGGAATTTGGTTGATTGACCCCTCACCCTTCTTTGAAAGTCCCGTATAGTTTCTTTCGAAATAAAGCTGTTTTGCTTTATAGAGAGAGAGAGCACGTTAGATGGGCTGGAAAGAAAGGGCCAGCTTTTCAGCAAGGGTCAGCCAAGCTCGTTGTTCATCTTTAAACATCCACTACTTAACCAAAGTACTCTCTTGAACATTGAAATATATATACATATATAAGAAATAATTATTATAATTCTTCATAGTGTAAGATTGATTTTGAAGCCCCTCTCCTGATATTAACTGGTCCTCATAAGCCCTTACTAAGGAGCACAAAAAAAAAAACTATAAAAACATATCACACAAATTGAGAGAGAGAGAGAGAGAGAGAGAGAGACCGTACAAATAGATGCAAGGAGGGTGGGAGGCACATGGCTTTTGCAACGAATGTCTTACAATAAAAGCCCACGTCGCAGTGTTTCGATTCTCGGGTTGTGCGGAGACACCATCATCATCATGCATGCCCAAATGAAAGTCCTATTCTATTTATTTCTTTATAATTGCCTCTTAATAATGAATTAATGACTTGTGTCCAATGTGTCCTTTGCCCTTGTTTATTATATGTCTTTCTATTTTATGCCATTCTTGACAGGTAGGTCATCATGCCCTCCCACTTAAATTAGTTATATTCCTCTCTCCATGTCCTCCCCCAATTCCCAGTGCAACACAAAAAAAAAAAACACACATAACAACAAAATACCCAAAAAACTGCACTTTGTTTGATCTCTCTGCTGCTTCATTATTTAATTTGAACTTTTTAGTATTTCAATACCCTTTTTCTTTAAACAACAACTTTGTGTAACCATTTTGCATGATCACTGATCAGATTCATTACAATATGATCTCCATCAGCCTCTGTGTCACAGGTATTTAATTATACAAAGGATGGGCAATATGAAGCTAAAATATTAATAATATATGTGGGCTAATTAAGTTTGGTATTGCTGCCATGCCACTCTTTAAAAACTATACCTTTAGAGTTACTTCTTCGAAAACTTGTAATAAGAGTCACTGTAAAAGTAAACTTTTGACAACAACATTTTCAAAAGTTGCATTATTCAAAAAGCATGCAGTTGAATGTTCAGAAGAAGTCCATTGATCAGGATCACCTTGAATGTATAAACCAGAAAAGTTCAAATGAACATGCAAAAATATATACTAGAAGATGACAACGAACGAATATTTTTTCAAAAGAGAGAACAAGAAATTAATTTCAACAAGCCATTTAAAATGCGTTTTATAAATTATTTATCTATAAAAACTTGTTATTGCAGTTAAAAAAAACTAGCCAGATGAATAAAGATATATTTCAAATAATAAATTAATAATTAGTTTTTATTATTTTTGGCTATCAAATATTATTAGGAATTAGACGTTAATAATTAGGGTAACCCGACCAGAAGGTCATTAGGGCTAAAAAGGAGCTTTTAGCGACATAACAAAAAGGGTGAGACCCTTCGCAGTCATTTTCTCCTCGGAACATGGCCCAAAACTGTTCGCTGGCAGGACCCTTCTCTTTGTCCACTTCCATATTAAATTACACACTAATTGATAGACATTAGAATTTTTTTTTTCTTAAAAAAGGGCAGAAAGTTATCATATTTCTTGATTTTCCTAAAATTAAAAACAATCAAGGTTTAAATACACAACTATTTTATTAATTACGTCATTCTTACAAGAGGATAATTTGTATACGATAATCATTTTATAAAATTTAATTATAACAAAACCACTTCATCTTCGATTAATTAAGATTTGATTTTGTCATTATCAAATTAATGATCTCGAGCAAGTGAAATATTTTAATCACATAGTCATTGTTATTAGAAGTTTGAGAAAATTATCAACTAATATAGGCACATAAACTCTTATTAGAATAATGTTGAAAGACATGTTAACAAATATAAAATATAATAAAATTAATTATTTATTCAACTGACAGAGAGACCACCATCTCTCGTTCTTACTTTCTCTCTCTTTCCCTTTTCTCTCATAGCTTCTGCGAACAGTTCCATCCCACAAGCTTCCAAACAAAGAAAACTAATGGAAAGTGAGATTTGCAAGAAAGAATTATTTAGTTCTCTTTGTTGTTCTTGCTGCAGCTGCTTCTGAGAATAATTTGAATAGTTGATGGCTTTCTTGTTACTATTAAGTCTCGTCCTTATTGATCATGATATAGATGATGGCAAACCACTATACAATTCCTATTCCTCACCCTTTTTCGCAATATAAACCTGAGATTCCAAACCCCTTCTCTTCTTTTTCTTCTTATGGCTTGTGTTGAGATTAGACACGTGTCCAGCCACTACATCATCATCGGGTTTGTTTTCTTTGTTTTCTGTGGAGTGAGTCCAATATGACCATGGTTCCTTCTCAAAACGGGAAACAACAGAACATTAATAGGAGTGGTGATTATGTTATTTACGGTAACACAACAACGAGTAGTGCTATGAACCAAGTTATCGAAGTTGAAGGAGGCTACAATTGCTTATTAGGATCTGATTTTGTGGTGAGGAGGCACATCATGGCTGAGGCTGAAGAATCATCGAGACACAACAACACCAACACTAACGAGGAAGTTGAAGTTGGAGGTTGTGGTTCAACCTCAAAGGAAGAAGAAGGAGCAAACAACAACAATAACAACAACAATAACTGGCTTCAATTAAGCATAGGTTTGACAAGCACAAAGCAAGAGCGTGATCGAGCCGTTCCAACAACAACCGGTTCAGGGCTTGTGGAGTTGGACTTGCTTCCTTCACGGCGGAGCTCGGAGCAGCCGCCGGTGATTTTTCCGGTGATGGCTTCAGGGAGAGGAGGAGGAGGAGGGTCTAGTTTTGGTGGTTCTTCTTCTTTGGTTTTTGAGCATCAAACGGCGTCGTGTTCTTCCATGTCCATGTCTATGGCAAGTGGTCCAATTACCTCAACCTTTGGTCATCAAGAGATGATGAACTGGGCATTTGGTCCACTACTTCCTCATTCAATGCCTACTATGCCCTCTTCTTCATCTTTCACTCCTCTTCCTTCATCTTCTTCTTCATCATCACAATCTTGTTACTCTTCTTTGAGGCCTCCTTTAGGATCATACTTTCCCACACCCTTTCATCACTTCCCTTCTTCTTCTTCTTCCGGGCTTGATCAATATGACGTGGCTGGGGTAGGACCAAGCTCCGATGTCACTGTTCGAGTTGTTGATCCTCCTAGAAGACCTCATTCTGGAATATGGTTTATGCTACAAGCCTCTCAAAATCAGTAAGCTAAGCTAAAAATGCAAATTAATATTTGTTACATTTTGTTTTTAGTGCACTAATTTTTTTTTCTTTTTATCGACTATATATGTGCATGCATCTAGCTAGGCTAGTGCAATTTAATTGGTTTTTTTATGATGATATTGAGTTGGTTTTAATCTGTACAATGCAGAGCGAGAGAACCATTCTTGCCCCAAATACCTAAGAACTACCTTAGAATTAAGTGAGTATTTGTTTTTTCTTTGTTTGTTTCCTCTCTCTCCCTTGAGCAGCTTGGGGCTTTTCTTGTCAGTGTGCAATCAATGTCGTTTTGATCATGATTTGATCGTATTTGGAGCTGCAAACTCATCATTTCTTTTTGACTTTGTAAACTTTCAGAGACGGAAGGATGACAGTTCGGTTGCTATTGAAGTATCTGGTTAGCAAACTCAGACTGGAAAGCGAATCAGAGGTACTTTCAAGTTTCTACTATCTCATTAGCCTTTTATATATAAAAATTAATAATCTATTTGCTGATGTGTATGTGTTTGAGTATGTGCTTGTGTGCGAAGTAGTTAGTTAGGGATTACATCGTTGCTCTCTTGGTCATGCACCTTGCTAATCCCAATTGTTGCTCCTTTATTAGCATGTAATTAAAGAGCGATGAAAATGAACATAGCGCGGATTACAAAGGAGTGTCCGAAAAGGAAATAGAACTACGTTTTCATCCAAAGTACCAAAGTACATTAAAATAGAAACCTAGTGGGGGTTAGAAAGATGAAAGATACAGCAGAACTAAAGCAGGTTTATCTAGTGTTGGACAAGTATTTGTTTCTTTCCTCCTATAAAATCCTTTAAAAAAGAAAAGAGAATGCAGGTGAGAAGTATATTTCTCGGAACTCGTCTTCCATTTCCGTTTTCATTTCATAACTCATTTTCTGTGTCATGGTGGCATGATTAGAATCATGGTGTTTGTCCATCCAACTAAGACAACATGGAGCTTCCACATAGGATCCTAAGAACCTTCTATTTGTGTGTTGTGTTTGGTGGTGGGAATTGGGGTATTATTAGTTAGGTGTACCACGACTGTTCAAAAGGAGAAACTTAATTAAAGATATATAATAATTACTAATTAATTACTCCTCGGAAAAAATTAATATACATTCCCACTATCTTTGTTATTTCTTTCTAGCAAAAAGTTAGTTTCATAGAAGGAAGCTCCTTGTTGATATTGGGGTACTGTTTTAAATTATAATACTCTATATACCAAGTATCGTCTCCCGCGTATGCTCGAGTAGTTTATGATTTCAATAACTTTAAGTGGTCTACACCACATGTGTAGAAAATAGGGAGGAAATCGTTAAAACAAAAGGATAATCTTTTATCTCAAATAGAACTAAACTTATGTTGATTTTAATTAGGTATGCGTAGAATGTAGATCATGTAGATAAAAGAGAGTTAAACATGGATAGATAGTCGATCATTGAAATATTGGAGTTGAAGTTATATATATAAAGCCATTCACCTGAGGAGTGCTCCCATACACACAGCAAACTAACTGGTAGACTAGAAGAAACCACTTTTGGTAACCTAGGATTTAATTTACAAGAAAACTGGTCATATATGTACTAAACAGGATTAAGGATAATAACTAGTTTAATTGGGAAAATAATCTGCATCATCTCCTAAACTAATGTTTGACTGAAGAGGTTCCCTTTAATTTACATCTAAACTTCTCAGGGTACAAAGATTATACAGTAGTAATAGGCATATATTATCTATCTATTTTCATCCAAGTGGTACTAATATAACCCTAGTACTAGTATTAATAGTTTTATTCAACATATATTCTTGAGATACTGCATGTTTAAGTTTTTGACGAAACTTAATGATACACGGTCTAAAGTACAGAACTAGTATTGAGTTCGGTTGGGGATTTAGGTGTACTTTCAGATACTTATGATCTACGCTCATTATGAAACATGTGCACGAGGCTATATATGCATTAAGTGATATTATTAGAATGTGCGCATTATAGTGTGTCGACCCAGAACTTTACAATACTTCATGCACACTTCATCATCGAACACCACTACTACTTGTTGCCTAATAATTACTAAAAAAAGGTTTGAATCCTTAGAGAAAACGAAGAAACACATATAGAACCTACATCATAATATCCATGCATGCCCTTAAAATTACTAGATCTAACCTAGGAGAAAAATTAAGATCTATATATATACAATGATTAGGTGCCCACCCCACTCGTTTATCATTTGCACTTAGTCGATGATACCATACTCAGTTTTAGCATGATGGAAACATTTATAAACAAGTTAAAATTTTTGAAGACTGAATAAACTAAAAATTAGTAATGGAACTTTGCTTGCTTTTCCTCTTTTTATTTTTGTGACGTTTTAAGATTGATTTCTTATAATAGTTGTATTTCTCAAGTACACAACATACTTCGACATCAATATGCTTTCCTTCGGGACGAGACACAGTAGAAAATGAACTTTTACAGGGATAATTATTGTTCGTCCGGTGACTTGAATTATAAAAATTTTACTCTTGTAAATTTCCCTCCTTCAAATGGAAAAGCCTCTAACACTTCCATCCTAGTTATTCCCCAATAGTTTTCAGGAAGTATTATAGTCTCATTGTTTATCTCATTTGATCTTTATCAGTGCATTATTAGATTGGCTTATTTTGGGATCAAAATTTTTTTTCTTAACAATTTTATGGAAGAACTTAATTAAAAAAATAACAATTATTTTCCTGAAAAATAAGCTTTTCTAAAAATCGTTTTAACAAATAATTTGTCACTAAAGCTGATGATTTATTGCAAATTAATGTAGTCTTTTTTTTATCTATATACCTTTTTTCGCAATAACTTACAAAAGTTATGTTCAAATAATACAATTTGCGTATCCTGTCTACTTTAATATTTATTTTTCCACAAAAAGGCCATTCTTTTACAAGAGTTTTTATTGATGGTTGAGTTTGATATTCATTTGTACATGTTGCTTGGCGATGAAATTGAGAAGAAAATATATACAAAATTTGTAGGTTTCCATTCTCTTGAGTTCCTATTTTGTCTGTATTTGCCATCAACAGAAGTGTTATCCACAAAACAACAAAACCAAGGTACATGTTTACAAAATAGAAATAATGGTCTTAGACTTTTCATGCCAAACTGACAGGAAAAAACAGAAGCATAGTGTCAAATGTATCGAACATGCATCACAACTTTCATTGAGAAACCCATTTGTTTAATTGAATTTGTAGTCCGCTACGCAAAATCTTATATACGTTCTTGCTATGCATTACCAAATTGTCTAAAATATAGATCATGATAGGTTGCAGAACACATAAAATCGACATTCCATTCTGCTCGTCAGATTTTCGTGGAAGTTACTTTTTCGGTCAACCCTCCTCGTTGTGTTTTTCATATTATTGATATATAGTATGTCTGCCTTCCAACTCATGCTTAAGACAGCATATTATTCTCTTTCTCTTCCTTAATATATAATATCACAGATTGCAGCAAATATATATATCTGCTATGATCATAAATACTATTATTATTATTATTATTATTAAGAAAGCATTTAGGTGAGAACATATTCTCGTAAACGAGTTAATTTTGACAATATATGATTATAATAGATAATTAAAATATATTGAAATAAAGTAATTTAAATATTTATATATGGTTAAGATATTCTTTTTCTTATTTAAAATTTTTTATGTAGATGCAGGGATGTCATTGAGTTGTATATGGGATTTGTTTATTCTAAAACTCTGTAATTTTTAGTACTACTGGTATTTCAACGAATAAATTCATGTCTGCTTATTAAAATTAGATGAAAATGAGCTCTTTTCGTCTCTCTAAATATTGTTCATATATATAATTGAAACATGTATAATAAAATTTAATTTCAGATATTTTTTGGTAATGACTTAATTTCAGATATATAAAAATTTACCTTTTTTCAGAAGTAGAAAAAATCAATTATTAATTTCAAACGCGTACAAATCTTTTATGTTGTATAGTAGAGTTTTGTTCTTGATATATGGAGAAGATTATTTTGAGTAAAATATTTATATTTGCTCGTTATTATCATTAGGGTAATCTAAGTTTGTTGTAGTTAGAATGCGTGACACACTCAACAATATCCCCTCTGGCTTCTGGTTTCAATTTAGTTTTGCCTTGATATGTTGTTTGTTTGTTATGAGAAGTCAACCTAAGACTACTCGGTTTTATACTGCACATCATAAAAAAATTTGAATATGGTTAGCTGGTTTGCATGTAGTTCCCATGCTGCCCGGAACGCCAAACCTCACACATATATAGTTGACACATGACTTGGATTTCGAACTAACATAAACACCCAATCATTAGCTTTATAATGAGTGCGATAGATGATCCAACTTAATTAACCTATAGGGAGATGTATACTCTAGCTAGCTTAATCGCTTGCATATATATAAGATATCGTAAATTCAGGAAATGTTGGAGGGTAAATCAATAAGTAAGGCCCATATACTTTACATATCTTTCAAATTATATATATAAATATATAGAGATTTACTATAAATACACATCCACATTCTTTTTCATTAATTTTCATTTATTTTTTTCTCTTCATTTTTTTTTATCACTTCATATATTATATTTGTCACTTTCTGTCTCTCCACTTTTTTCCCTTTCTACTCATACAATCCAAAAAAAGAGAGTATACAGTTAATTTCCATATGCATATATAGAGAGAGGAGGGGTGTTAATAACAAATATGGCGACTTAACATCTTGCTTTCAAAAAATACGGTGAATCTTTTGTTTACCAGAAACATATAGCTTAATAGAAAACATATATGTTCAAAGGGTTTAGAAAAGAACAAACCGTTTTGTTTTTTTACAATAATATGAACATGGATATATATAATAGATAGTCAAGGCAATAATGAATGCAAGAAAGCAAAAAGATGTCTTTCATGGTGGAAGGTGTGTATCCCTCGCTTTATTATTTGTTTTTCCCTTTCCTTGTTGCTTTTGTAATTTATAAAGAGTGCATTGACTTTAAGATGTAAAAACACATCTACAACTTGGATATATCTTTATCTTGGCCTACTTAGTTGACAGCACTACTCATTCTATTCATACAAAAAGGTTACGAGATATTTGTTGTTAATTTAACTCAAACATCATATCCTAGGGCTTCGAAAATCACACGTGGACCCTGTCATTCTCACCACTCAATACCTATCTGCATGCTTTCTCTCTCTATCTATCTCTCTCTCTCTCCTTCCCCCTTTCGTCACGCTTTCGCTTGATTTCCCACAGCTAATGTAGGCCCTTCCCATTTCCATTTGCTGTCTCTACTTTTCTACGGAATATTTGGCTTAAAAGCTCCATCAAACTGTCAAGTGCTGCACTCTCATGGAATGGAACCAAAAGAAAGAATCCCATTATGTGTAGGCAGCATCTTCCACCAACCACAGTATAAATCCATACTAAGTCTCTAATAAGAACAAAATCTTAATCTAATCCACAGTACTGTCCAATTCGACATCAAAAATCAGTTTATATATCTATTTTTTAAATAAATATATATAGAATATAAAGAAAAGAAAAGAAATTAGTTTCACATATATAGAATAAAAAATAAAAAGTAAGAAGATACGTGCATATCCTATAATATTAATAATAACAATAAAAGTTGGTGAGTGATATGCATGCACCATAAAAAACTAATTGGAAGAATATATGAAGAACTAAGCCACTTAAATTAGTTGTATATTAATATGGTTTCTCAAGTTCAAACCAGTGGTATAATATTAAATAAAGGATATGGAGTTAGTTTTTTATTATTTTATTTAGATGACATAGAAGAACTAGTTAGCTAGTCGATGATGAAAATTCAAAAGGGCTATTATTTCATGTAGTAGTGTTGACGCTCGCATGCATTAGGGTTTGGGTGGCGCAACGTGATAGAGACGTGCATGATGACCATGAAAATTTAGTAATCTAAACGCGTGATTAGGTCCCTTCGAAAGAGGAAACGAAGAAGAGAATACAAGTTATATATTTAATGTTTAAATTTCGATAGTTTTTCTAGATTGTGCCTTTGCATATTCTTCGCCGTGCTTCATGGATCCACTGTTGCATCATATTATATTTTACGTTATGGTGTTTATATAGTTTTTGTTCTTGCCTGAAACTTGTGAATTTATTTGTTTATTAATAATAGGTGATTAGTGATATATTTATTGCGAGAGGATAGTAGCATTACCATATCATATCGTTTGATATCATATATAATAATAGTATTGGGGCATATATAGAATAGAAAACAATGAAGTCTAAGGGATCATGATTATGGCTTGGGAGCAAAGTCTGAATGGGCCCTCATAATGATTAAAGAGAGGGCAGTTTTAAAGATCGTGGGTTGGGTGGGCATTTCCACGATTGCCCGCTGACCCAAATATGCGTGCATGCTTAAGGATTTAGGAATCTCTTGGCTTAAAGGAAATTACTTTTCTGAAACATTAAAATGAAATAGGAAAGTGGAGATGTGGATCAATCTTATGCGTAAAGTAGAAGTTACAAAGATCTTATGCGTTGGTAAGTAGGCCCAAGACGTAAGCCACTGACAAAGCATGACTTCATACTGATTTCATATTCACCATATAAATAAAGAAAAATTAATTAGTTTTCTTTTTTCATAATAATTTAAATTTTAGCGTTACTTTATCAAAACTTTCTGTGTATAAACATTACTGTATCCGCAATTTATTTCAGTGAGCTTCAACATGAAAAAACAGTTATTATTTTAGATTAGTGATTAATTTGCAATAATTTATGTAGCTATGTCCAGTCTCTTAACAAGTAAATTTACGTGTGCATCTAAAGTGGCGGAAGAATTAATAATATCGCAAAACCTAAGAGTCAATATTGAGTATATTTATATCTCCTTGCCAGGTATCGTATAATTAAGAAAATTACTTTTGAGATTGTTTCTCTTTTATTTCTCTAACCCTTTGATTATATGAAGATAACTATATAGTTTCATATGACATTATTAATATGACATTGTGTGTATATAGTTTCATATTTTAGAGTCTTTACTTGAAAGTGAACTAAAGCGAGCCGTCGCATAAAGACATTTATAAATATTAGAATGAGATTGTGTATCACTGCAACAAAATACATTTTTAGTGATATTTAAAAAATATTGTTAATATATTATCATATATTTTTTTATTAAATGTTGTGTAAAACCCATATTATTAAAAAAAATATATTTTTTCATATTGATGGTAACATTTAAGAAAATGTTATTATAAATTTTTAACAATATTTTTTTAATGAAAAAACAATATTTTAAAAATATTACTAATATAAATATTTTATAACATTAACAAAGAATAACAATATTTTTTATAAATATTATTTATAAAATGATAAAAAAAAAGTCTTAATAGAAATATTTTTATAAACGTTATTTATGAAATATTATAAAAAAAAATCTTATGTGTAGTAGTGTATGAGAAAAGGAAACATAATGATAATTTTTAGTGTATCAAAATAATGCACATAAAAAAGTAATATAAAAATTATAAAACTAGAAAAGATGAAAAGATGCATAATGAACATTATGACTATCATTACATATAATCACGCATTTGATGTAAAGTTATCATCATGATATGTATATTGAACTTAACCACGGCGAAGGTCGAGTATTGTATTTCTATTGCTATTTTGTTTGTGAGAGTATGACATGATTTTTCTTTTTAATGGATGACTGTATAGCCACGTGATGTGTATGTGGAAGATGATAATGAGGTAGGAATAATAAATCTGCAATGAATGGAATTACTGTTGCAGATAGAGATAACATGCAGAGGGCAGCAACTTTTACCTTTCTTGACGTTGCAGCATGTGAGGGATAACATTTGGAGTCCGAGGGACACCACACGACCTTTGCTTTCAGATTCCTCAACCACAGATCATGTCATGGTGCTCCATTACGGTAGAACCACTGCACCTTAATTAATTAAGACAACTCAAGTGAGGACCCCCAAGTAACCTAAATGCATGTGCCTCCTCTCCATCGTCTTAATTGTATCCCTAATTGTTGTTAACTTATCTAAACCCTTCTCTCTTTTTTTCTTTTTTCTTTTTTTCCAATTTTTCTATTCTAATGGTTTTTTTTTTATTATTATTATTTATTTTCATTTTTCTTCCCCTTTATATTTCTTTATTTGACATGGAGATTATGGAAAATCACACCCCCCAAAACACTGTTTATTCCATTTTAGGGTTTTGGGGTGGGTGGCATTACCCAAAATTGTATTCCCATGTTGAGCGGGGTGGGTGAGGAAATTGCCATCGACTGTATTACCAAGCACAAAACTCAATCTAATTTGATCCACTAACCCATTTTCCCCTTTTAGTGTCTTTGTATTCTCATTTATTATTTATATCGTTTATTCTCAAGCTACAAGTATATCAACAATATGACCAATTGATTAAATTGACTCATTTTGTGCATAAGTAATATCAGACGTTAATGATTAATTAGTTACATATGCATCGTGTATATATGTGTTACTGTTTACAAGTGTACATTTCCTTTACTAAATTTGTACTTAACAAATTTTAGCTTACTTTAAGATAATAATGCACTTTTATGTAGGAAATCAACGTATCTCTCAATTGTTAGTCTTGTAAAGCACTGACGCGCGAGAACCGTACAAAAAAATTAGCAAATAATTCATGCGTCATATGGGTGCTTTAACTTTTAATATTAAAATTATAAATAAAAAAACTTGAAAAGAAATTGATTTGATTAATATTGAAAGAAAAATATTTGATTGATAAAATATTATTTTTTACTAATGGAAACATTGATTAAAAATGTGTACATTTAAAACTTGCAGTTATTAAAATTTTATTTTTACTAATAGAAAAATATTTTTGCAAATATCAGCATTATGTTTAATGTTAATTGAAAGAAGTTCAGTATTGATTAAACAAAGTAATGAAAGTAAAAATATTTAATTAAATAATTATTAAGAAAAAAATATTGAATCTCGTGAAAGTTCATAAGGCAGATGTCAACAAATAAATAAGACACATAGCTATATAAGAAGAAAATACGTATAGATAATCTCATTCTCGAAACTAAGGACTTAAGCATTAACAAAATAAATTTATAAAAAAGTACAATTTTTGTTTGATTTTTTAATTGACAAAATAATTCGTTAATTTGACTGAACAATTAATTAATGTGTGGCAGGAGAGTATTTATTGAAATTATTTCACTTTTAAGATTAAGGACTCGAATATATGATATATGGATACATTTTTTTAAATAAATTAAAAAATAACATATATCACTAGTAATGATATTTGGTTAGGTTAAGTTTTTCAAGAAACGAACTCAACATGTTTTTCAAATATATAAGGTTTGAGTCTACATTATTTATCTAATGTAGATAATTATTTTACCCCGTTTCATCTGTTGGAAAATATAGTCTAACCTTTCGAATGGTTCTACATAGGCTAATAATTTAAACTTGTACGTAGGTCAACAAGCTTTAAACTTTAAACAAAGTGAAAAAAAAAATGTGTATATAATTTCAAAATATAACGATAAAAATTTAATGCAGTAATAATAATAATATAGGTTATACCATTATTATTCATTTAAATGGGCAAATATGTTAGATATAAAAAAATTTCAAATTACCCATATTATGACATTGTTAACTAAACAGACTAATGGATGTGTGTGTAGGTTAATAGGCTATAAACTTTTATTTTTGGGTAACATGGTTACCCCAAAAAGAGGTTAGTAGCCTATAAGTATAACAACATTCACTTATTTTAACATCTCAGTTTCTTTCTTTTTTCTTGGGCCAGCATTCCACTTTCTTTGAGTACCTGTATGAAGATTATGGACTGGACCATTTTGTTCTCGTTTGAAAACTCATGAATGGAAAGTCTTCAACCAATGATCCAAGACATAAAAACCGTTGCTCCAACCTCTTGATCAGACCCTTATTTTTTATCATTGACCCGATCATTTTGTTTAGCGTCCTTAATAGTTAATAGTCGAGTAAGTTATCTATAACTCATTATTCAACAATTTTAAATATCACACATGAAGCTTTAACACATATTTCCCTTACACTTTGAGTTAAGTTAAAAATATTAAATTCTATAAGGATAGAAATAAATCAAACTAGTTTAAAAATTATTTAAACTTTTTTAAGACACTTGATTCTCATGTTACTTTTATAATATATATGTATATATAAACACACAACAGTGAAAATGAGATATGAAATTAAAACTTTATCCAAATTACTTAAATCTCTATCTGTTCTATCAATAATAGTAGGTTTGATTCTCATGTTACCTAATGGACATTAAAACTAATAAAAAAAATTACATTAATATCTTTTTTTTTTATTATTACACATAATATTTTTTTTATTTAACGTTTATAACAATCTTCTTTACCAGAGATGTGAACATAATATTTTTTTCAAACAATCAAGAGAGTTAATATAATACATAAGTATTAGTGTAATATTCTTTTAAAATATTAAGAATGATTTGAGTAAAAATAGAAAAAAATATATATATTATACGTCAATTCGAAAAAATTCAAGAACACAAGTATAATTTGTTCAAACTAATAAAATTTATTATTCTTATTTTAAATCACACGTCAAGAAAGCTACATGAAAAAATAAAAATAAAAAAATCATTAATTTTATCTTAAAAGTATCGTCCTCTCTTAAATAGCCTTAAAATATATAAATTATATAGTAATCTTTTATGTATTAGAAATCGTACTAAATAATCATGCATGTATAAAAAAATCCTTTAGATTAGTCACTGAAATTATAAAAAAATATATATATATATAACGTGGAGATCAAATAAATGGATAATCAAATACTCTAAAGACTGATGTGAAATTTGAAATTGAATGCAGCATAAAGGATGTTGTTATTTGTAGTTTACCATTGGATTCAAATAGACAATATTGAAAGAGAGGTATGAAATGATGCCCAAATGGCAAATGCAGGAGAATAATGATGTCCAGCTGAGCTCCATTACACTAGAGTGTGAATGTGCTATTCTGTTAGTTTTGTTCTCTTAAAGAGGCAAAAAGGAAAAAAAAAAAAAAAAAAAAAAAAAAAAAGGTGGAGTGGCATCCGTCCGAAGAATATACAGATTACTACGAGTCTATATTAGAATCGGTCCCCATATCTATTCTGTTCTCCTTTCTTACTGTATTTTCTCTCTATCATTGACTTGGTTTACCTGCTTGCAGGGATTCCTATACTTGAGACTTTTCTTTTTTCAATTCCCCCACCCCTCTCTCTGCCTATTCCTTCAAATAATCACTTTCTTCACCAAATCCTCCTTGCTTTACCATCTCTCTCTTTCTTTAAACTGTTATTCCAACTCTAAATAAGATGTATTCTCAATCTTTCTTTAGAAATCTTATTTTTTTAAATGTATTTTAAAATTTAATTTGATATGTATTGAAGTTTTTTTTCCTTAAAATTTAGTTACAAAATATCTAAGAATGATTTATAAAATATTTTCAAATTAAACTTTCAAGGAATATATAATAAATTTCAAAATTAAACTTCTTAAAGTGTTTTGAATGTATTGCTGAAGTAACATTTTGAAAATTATTGAAAATGTGTTTTGGGGATTTAAATGTTTTATTATACATGAGGATATTTTTAATTTTTAAAATAAAAATTAAAAGAAAATAAGAACGATGAAACTAATAAGAAGAGATTATGTAAAAAGAAATTTCCAACCAGATCCTCAAATTCCAGCTGCTCAACTCGTTTCTGTACTATAACAAAATCCAATCTTCAATTGTTTTGACCTGGGCTTCTCTTCCATACTCAGCAATATAGGAGGCTTTAATTATCGCATGATAAGAAAAAAGAATCAACGAAAAGATTCTCACCCACACCATACTATCAATCCTTTCTAATTGATTATAAGAGGGGTGACAATAAACATTTATTTTCTTGTCGGTGAGAGCATAGAAGTCACCTAGTTCAAGAGAACCGGATAAGAGAATAACACAAAAGATAATAATATATGTCCATTACTATCGCAAGAGTGGTTGAGACTTAAAGGATATTAGAGACAGGGTAAGGCACAGGCAACTGGAATTACATACAACGTATGTAGACTAGGAGAACCTCTAACAATAATTAAGAAAAAATTGGAAAACCTCAACCAGACATGACGAATCAATCAAACAGAATAGATTCTTAACTTGTTTTAAAGGAGGAACATTTTATTTAAATCAGCCAGACAGAATACGGATTTCAGAGGTGGAGAAATGTTTATTAATTGTTTTAGTGCCCTGCTTTTAAAGCAATAAGAGGATATGGTAAGATATAATAGTTCTCTCAATTCAAAAAGTAAGCTTGAGATCATGATTAGCTTCACAAGCACATTGGCCAGTTTGCGGTTAAAAGTAGTTTTAAAAAAATCACCCCATTAGATAAAATCAGTTACATAAATCACACAAAGTTTAAGTTTTTGCTCTAGTTAGAATTAGACCAATTTCAGATATGCTGACAATTGTTCATGATTAAACATTATTTTCTTTGAAACCAAACTCATAAGAAAGTTAGTTGAAGCAGCAGCCATTTATTGGTTTAGTCTAATGATCTTAAGAGTTAACTTGTGTTAAGTGTTAAATAATTTATGATCAAAATTTGAACAAGACAAATAATAATAATAACTTTTTCTTAAAATTCATCAAAACCAAACATCAACTAGTTATACTACGTCTTCATAAAAACTTTTCAACTCATAATGATCACTGGAGCTGTGCCAGAAGGAAACTGTGGCCAACCTCGAATGAAATTTAATCCAAACCTCATTTCATTTGAATTTCATTAACAGATCAACCAAAAGCACGACAAATAAAGCAAGAAAGTCTCCAACTCTGTCCAAATCTAATCATCATTGTAAATCATTAGTCGGGCTTATTGCACTCACTTTTATCTTATCGAAGGTAGCTGAGGTGGCACTGCAGTAAATTACCGTTTTAGAATTCCAGGGTTAGGGAAACTGAGTATAATTTTTCCACATAAATCTTACTATTCATAGTTGCAGCCCAGGTAAATTGTAGCCGTCAGATGATCTATATTGCTACTCGTTGTATCATTTCAAACACAAACTAACTCATTGTCGCATATTTGCATAATGTAGTTACAATAATAATCAAGTAGCTTGAGAGGCTGATCATAACTTCATTACGTCGTAACATATAGACAATATACCATCCAGCACGTCATTTTTACAAATGAATACAAAGAAAAGATCCCGTGCCAACCACCATAACTTGCTATGACTATTTATTAATCACTTTGCAGAATCTAAACATTTTTAGTCCTCGACTTTTTTAGATTCTAATATTTAATTTCTCAAAAAAAATCTCGACAACTTTTAATCTTTCATTAATTTTTCATTAGCATTTTTAGTCTCTTTAAAAAAACTTTATCCATTTTTAGTTTCTCGTTTATTTTTATTGCTCAAAATTAGTTTCTGTTTTGTCCATTTTTAGTCATTTGTTTATTTTACAATTGAAACTAAGTTTAAGCAATAAAAATAAATGAGGGACAAAAAATAGAAAAAACATTTAAAAGGGACTAAAAATGCTGACAGAAAATTAATAAAGGACTAAAATTTGAAAAAAAAAAAAAACTTTTGAGAAACTAAAACTTAGAATCTGAAAAAGTTGAAGGAATAAAAAATTAATTAACTCCAAACACAATAATACGATCTACAAGTTCAGGAAATCTTATCAGTATAAACTGCAAGCACAAACACTTCAGACTCGCATGACATGTTCAATTTTCCAGAAAAAAGAGGATGATTACCCCTATTGCAGTGTCAAAGTTAGAGTACAGATGGAGTAGCTGAAAGGTTAATTGGAATACAGAAACAAAATTCTATCCAGCCAGCCATCTTATATACTTACGTTTTACAGATATACAAATTTAAGGAGAGGACAAGATGACGCGGCATGCAGTATACCAAACATAGTTGTTGAGTATAAGGGACCAGAAAATGGCAGAATCAGCAACAAGATGTCAGCCTATACATACAAGTCAATTTAGTCAACAAGCACTTGAGAGTGTTTGGCTCAAAGACAGCCAGCAAACATGGTTAAAGGCAAGCAGAGGAAAATGAACAGGTATTGTTTTTTAGCTTCCTTGAAGATAAGGAAGGTAAGAAACAAGTATAAAATCTCCCTAGTCCTTTGCAGGATATAACAGATGAATACAGAAGTTATAATGGAGGGATCATTCTCATCCAAGTATAGACAACTTAATTACACTACATATTTCTCAAGTCATGATAAAATTCATTTATACAAAACCACAAAAATTCTCAGCTTAAACAGAAGCTTAAGGAGCATTGAATTGTACATTACTTCGACACATTATTCAGTCTTAGATAAAGTGCAAAATCTTCAAAATTCGACACTAAATTCTCATTGACTATGAGTGCTGCATTGATTAAGTAATCATGCATCAGATTCATTATTCTCCCATGTTATAGAAACCTTCAGATCAGGTAAGCAGCGTAGTATTTCAATTAGGTGACAAAATCACACGGAAAAAAGGGAAAGATAACATGTCATCAAGAAATTTCAACTAGAAAGCAAAGATACCAGTCACTAATCCCCTATTGTTGATTCACCATAGATAAAGTGATAAACCAAAAACTCTTGTACATACATAGATACATACATACATGCGTTTTCTATCCACATTTCAAAGCCAGAAGAAAGAAACTCAAAGAAAAACTACACATACATAATACATAGATACATACATTACAAGACGGTCACGATCACGGCAAGCATTTCCTGAGCTTCTGGATTGCAGTGTACATTTTCCTTCTGGAACCAACGGCATTGATCCCCATATCCTTGAGATCCTCCAACGTCAACATGGGAAGCAACTCGTCATCGACCTCATGGATCTCAAACATAGGCGCATACCTACTCAGCCCTAACTCGAAAAGCCAAGACCTCACTCCATCGCTCTTCCTCCGTTCCTGCGACTCCGATTCAACGCCGTCATTTTCCGAAACCCTAACCCTAAGATCCTCGTTCCGGTCCACGTGCCAATAATCCACACCGTTCTCTTCCACCGAGTGCACCGGACTCTGATCGTGTTCGTATTCGTGTTCGAAATCCCTAAAACCTTCTTCATCACCGTTTTCATCTATTGTTGCTCTCGGAGCCCAATTTGATCTCAATCGCTTCGTCGCTGGTCCTCGTTTTGCTTTTCCCCTTCGGTTGATGTTGCTGCCGAACTCTTCGCTGCCGTTCGCAAGGTTTGTCACGGAGCGCGCCTTTGAGGTTCTGGAAGATTCCTTCGGAGTCCGCCAGCTCCAAGGCGGCATGCTCGGGCGGCGCGTGTGCGAGTCGTGGCCGTGTGCGGCGGCGCGTTGGTCGCCGATCTCCCCCAGACGGACGCTCGGACGGCGCTGCCGCTTCGGAGCTAACGGCGGAGGGGCGGAAATCTCGGCGTTTGGCTGCGACGTTGTGGCCGGAGCCGGCGGCGCCGTTTCCTCCGCGGCTTCCGGTGCGGAGGGAATTGGAGGGTCCGGTGGTGGTGGATTGGTTTCGGGCTCTTCCGCCATTGAGGTTACAGTGGCTGTGGCGGTGTGCGCAGGATAAGGGAGATGGGGAGTTTTCCCGTGCGGTAGGGTGCAACGGCGCAATCACCTTCTAAGGTTTTACGCCGTTAGATGGTTATGATGTGGATTGGTGAAAAAGATAGATGGAGCCTAGTAGATTCAGGTCTTCGGAACAAGTCGCTGATTTGAATATTTGGATGGATCCCGCATGCCACGTGTAAACCAACTGCACTGGATATTGACAAATTATCCCCAAATTAATTAATTTTACTAACTAATCATATAGGTCTTTATTTTAAAATATCTTTATAATATACTTATTTAATATATATTTATTTTAAAATATCTATTATTTAATATACTAATTAGTTTTAATATATATTTATTTTAAAATATCTTTATAATATACTTATTTTTTTAACAAAATATACTTGCATCTGTATACGTAAATTTAATAAAAAAACATTAATAATAATAAATATTTTATATTACATTCTATAATAATTATTTTTTA
>JAMLFT010001961.1:0-27872 GCA_026544285.1 Pachyrhizus erosus | reverse complement strand
ATGTTAAAAATATTTATTCATTATATATTTTAATTATAATATAATCTATATATTTTAATTATAATATAATTTATATATTTTAAAAATATATTATGATTTATAAATTTTAATTTTGTGTAAAATGTAAACTAAAATACTAATTTATTATTTATGTTTTATTAAATCTTAAAATATTCTTTCAGTTCTGTTTTCGTTACTAAAGATTAAGGAGCAGTACATGAAAGTTGAAAACACAAAGAAAAAACACTAGAACCATTGTGGCGGTGTAAACGCCCCGAGTTCCCTCGGTTAATTGGTTTGGTCTACTTTTTCCAAACATCCAAACGGTCCCTCCCCGTCCCATGTGATTATATTGCGAAAGAAAGAAGCGCGCAATCACACGGATCGCACTGAAGTGAATGGCCCATTCGTAGTTTTCTTGAACCTCCAGGGGCATTAATGTGATTCCACACCATTAATACAATGCGTTAATAGTTTTCTACTTCTCTATTTGCTTAATCGAAGGTCGGGGACAGTCTAGCACAGAGAAAAATATTCAAGGGGAGAGAGAAAGAGAGAGAGAGAGAAGGGAGAGGAGAGAAAGTTCACGCACGCTGCTATGTTGATGGCGGTTAGGGTTTCCTGTTGATCCCGCGAAACTTACTTCCTTTGCTGTAATTGTTTTTCCCTCTCATTCTCCTTCTTCTCAAAACCCTAATTCGAAGCCCCCAAGATTGAGTGTGCCCGTTCTTGCTTCAATTTCGAGGAGTTGAGATGGGAGCGCCGGAGAAATCACAGCCTAACACTAATTCGATGCAGGTAGGTCTTCTCTATTATATTTGGGAACCTTCTGCTTTGCCTCAGAATCTAGTCCGTGAAGATTTTTTGCTTTTCGATGTTGTTTGGAGTTCGCGTTTCAATTTAATTTATTGGAGGCTTTTGATAGACTCAAGTGTTAGCTTCTTAAATTCATTTTGATTGGTTTTCTTTTGATATCACTCGGGTCCTGTTATGCTTCTGTTGCGTGGTTTCTTAAACAAACTGTTTTTGGTAGTTTCTATGTTTTAAGCAATCCATTTGTTGCAGTGTCGAACCCATTGATTTTTCTAGTGGAGGCAAATCCTTTTATTTTATCCCCAACGGAGAAACTTTTATGTAATAAGTTGTGTTATAAATTGTTCTTTTTAATGACAGGTGGTCTAAATATGGCTAGGTGGTGTGTGTGTGTATGATGTGTATGGTAGCAAGTTCATCTTATGAGAATTTGACTTTTGAATCGTCCAGGACTGGTTATCATTGAAATATGGTTATGTGCTTTCTGTTTCTGGAGAATTGGGCTTGTGAGGTGCCAATTAAATTATCCAAGCAAGTAGGTTTGAATCTAGATATATGCTTCTTTGGATATAATTTCATGGAAATTATCACCTGGAATTTTTAGGAAGTTAGAAATTGAAAGGGAGGGGGGGGGTAAGAATTTGGTTTTTACCTTCAGAAATGTCATCCACTTGGAGGTCATCATGGGTTCGGCTCATACTCTTTTGAGTTGTAGTTATTAGACATGGATCCAGTAGTTATTTGAGCCAGAAATGAATTTTTTTCTGCCAGATCCCAGGTTTTTGGTTGGATAGTATTCTATATTTTCTCCGTTTGAATTTTTATCTGTTACTGTTAATATGTAAGGGTAGAATTTGTCAAGTTGTTGTCGTGTCACCAGGCAGTGCATTAGTTATGGACTTATGGTCCAATTTAGTCTTCTGATAATGTGTTGCTGTTAGCTTGGTGGTCACTAAATGTACAAAGCATTTTTCTTTTCTAGTGAGTTACTTGCACTCATTTCCCTTTTTAACTTACTTTCCTCAACCTTTTGATTGTTAATGCTCTGTGTTCAGCTTGTTATGTTGTGTTTGCTACTACTTTCTTTTCAGAGTTGAAATTGTACTTCTTTCACTGTAACAATGTTCAATACTTGTGAATACTATGCTGGCATCTGTTGATATGTTATGACTTAAGCACATTAGGAGAATCCAATGCAAAAGACTAGTCCATTAAGTGGGAGTCTCATGGCGCAAGGACTACATCTAGCTTCCTATTCTACTCAATGTGGGACTCAACATGATACTGGATATTCTTAATTTTGTTGATTGTTTCCCTGGTCATTAATGAGATCCTACTTAAATTTAAAAATATAATTATATACCCAATTGTTATAGATTTTCTGGCATTTAATTGGATTCTGATGTAGTTGTTGTCTCTTGGCTTATTTTCATATAAGCTACTTGCTCCTCTCATGTAGACTGGTCGGTTATTTAGTTTAACTTTTTAAGAATTTATCAATCATTTTAATTAATAATCAAAAGTCACATGTTGTAAACTAATAAAACAGATTTTTTATTAAAAAATCAATACTCAATAGTAGTATATTTATCTTTTCAGTGCTTTAATCTTGGTTTTACGCAAAACACCCTTATTACAAGTGAGGGAAGAAGATTCTATCTGGTGTTAGTATTCTCATGTGGGGCCGGTTCAAACTCTAATTACATTTGACTCTTGTTTCTTGGCCTGCCTGTTTCCTCAAAAACTTAGGATTAGCTTTTGAAAATAGAAAACATTGTCTGATTAGATGTTTACAGTTTAACATGAAAGGACACTTCAGTGCTTTTTAGAGATAAATTATTGCAAATGATGTTTGTTGAACAATTAGGAAGTCAAAATGTTATCCACTTGGTCTTCAGAACTGAAAGACCGGAATGAAATAATTTTGTATCAACAATACATAATAATGATCATTTTGATTTTCAGTCTTTCATGTTTATTAATTACTATCAAGGTGGAAAGAAAGTTCTTTTTATTATACTATGTAATTTCAGTTTATATTTCTTTTCTTCTTTTTTGTTCTTCAGATTTTGCTCCCAAGAATCATATTGTAAGAGAAATTGGAAGTTGGGGCATTCTTGTTCCATTTGGTTCATACAAACTTTTTCCTTTTCAGCCTTGTTTGCTGCTGCTAGTTGCTTCACATTTTTTCTAGCAGAGCCTTTAAATTGTTTTTGAAGGAAAGAGGAAATACAAAGATTGCTGAACAAATACATTATGATCTAGCTTTCAGCAATTCAATAACATGAATAATAGCTATTTTCTCAAGAGACAGCAGTTGTTCTACTCAAGATTAATGCATGTAGTTTATTGGTTTTGTTTTTATTTATAATACAATTTGTGTATTTTGAAATTCTTACATGGAATATGTTCTTACTAACCTTTGTTTCTATATTGCTATAAACTGTGGTTGAGAGGCATATATGATGATTTCTTTTTACTTAATCTCTCTTCTAATTGGATTTCAGCGTGTCAAGGTATATCGTCTGAATGATGATGGTAAATGGGATGACCAGGGTACTGGACATGTTTCTGTTGATTATTTAGAGGTTTGTAAATCTTTTTTTATTTTGGTGAAGGTTTCATTTGTGACGGTTAATGGCCTCATTTGATCTGTGTAGCTTATTGCACCTAATGGAAAAGGGCTTTCGTGTTGCTTCTTATTGAAACTTGCATTTGTAATTGGCTTGCCTGTTACTTTTATCTGCTTGATTTTCCATTGGGTAGTAGTGTTTGGATAGAGATTTTCAAAATTCTGTGGAATTTGAAATTTATGGGAATTTAAGTTATTTGCTTCAATTAAATAATTTTTTCTTTGAAATTGTGAGGTGCAACATAGATAGAGACGCACTAAAGTTTTGAGGTGAGAGAGTTCATGGTGAGAGTGAGATTGTAAAAGAGAATGAATTTCCACTTTTTTTTCACTTTAGGTATTGTCTTTTCATTTTTTTTCAAAAACAATTTCTCTATAAAATTCCCATCATTTTGAAAATTCTTTGTATTTGATATCCAAACAAATCATTTTATATGTGGTATGTTAAATCCACTTAAAAGTTGAATTCCTCTCTCAAAATTCTCCACTCAAACAAACTGTTAATGTATATTATTCATGCCCATAGGCTTTCAAGGTAGTTAAAATCAATATCTTAGGATTGGGAAGGGGGCTAAGCATTGTAAATCATAAAATTGTAACATGGATCATAAGATCCTACCAAATTCGTGATCTATTTATATTTATATATTCATACATATCATAAAAAAAAACTTAAACTCAATTGTAAAACTCTTGCTTAGACTTAAATTCATAATCTATAAGGTCATACATAACTGAAAAACTAGTAACTGGCAAAGTATCTAGTTTTTGACACACATAAATCAAAATCTAGATGTATAATTTATCATGCCTAAATTGTTGTGATAATAAAAAGTGATCCTCCATCTGATCTTCATCATCCTAATTCTCCAATTAGGGGCATCACTGATGTGCTTTGCACCTTGGTCTTGAACCAAGTCCTTATCTCTAATTGGAAGCGTCCCCATTCAACTTGTCCCCATCCAGACCTTCATTGTTCCATCATCATTTCCACAGTCCAGTCATTGTTGGATGAGACATCTTCTTGATTTAGCTCAAGATCCTTCCTTTCTTAGCTTGCTTCTTTTTGGTCATTCTTGAATTAATCTAACAAATACAACATCATTCATTGTTTTTTGCTTCAATAAGTTTCTTCTTTTGGTGTAGAACTAAACAAATACAGATTTAAGATGAACGAATAGTTGGCTGGTAGGTAATTTTAAAAAGAGGATTAGCATTTCTATTCAATCTCTTTGAGATCATAACACCTTGAAACACCAGTTATGTTCACACTTAGAGGAACTACATGTCAAGCTTAATATCCAAATAATGTTTTTGAAGTATGGATGGTCATCTCCATAAGACTCCCACCATGGTCCCACCAACCAATTTGGTAGAGTCTTCATATCAACTGTCATTCTAGTTAAAGGATCACCAAACTGAGTCGACCCTTGTAATCATCGAGTTGGACATCAACCTTACATAGTTTTCATGATCAACCACCATCCTTGTCATGTCAGACAGTCATATTCATATAGTCCACATGTAGCTTTAAGATCAGACTTAAATCCAGGACTATAGAGTAATTGAGGGTTAAGAAAATAGTCCACAGCATGGGAAGGCTTTTGGATGGAAAAAAGTTGGGTGCACCATAATAACTCATGGGTGGACTGACAAAAGGAGGACAATATTGAGGGTGGCCTATTAGCCTTAAATTGAGAGTGCACCACAAAATAGTCCATGTCAAAAGCCTTTGTACCCTCAAGCAAATGTGAACTATCTTCTTAACCCCCAATTACACTGTAGTCCTGGATGCAAAGTTGGCTGTGCCATAACACCTAATGAGTGGACTGAGTCCACAATCCAGCGTGGCAATTTCACCAATTTCTAATCCTGCATGTGAGTCAGTTCACATAGGGTGCTGAAGATTGTTGAATTGCACAATCCTACAATCTGGAGTATGATTTTAACTACCATGGAAGCTTTTATCTTTGCCTTTTGAATTATAAAATTATAGTATTGTCTATTTTTAAAACACATTTTCCTTAAGGATTGTTGACAATATTGATTTTACTGGTGAGCCCTGTTTTCTTCTGATATCTGAGTACCATTACATCTTTTGCTTCCCCCATGATAAAATATTTGTGATGTATAGCTAATATTGTTTTAGTATTCAAAAAAAATATTGTCAGTAAGTAGCTATTACTGCATGTAAATGCATATCATTTATATTATTAGACAAACTTTGAGATTCATTGCTTTGTAAATAAATAAAAAATCTTATAATGCAGCGATCAGAAGAGCTGGGCTTATTTGTTTATGATGAAGAGGATAATGAGACCATACTTTTGCATCGCATCAGTTCTGATGATATTTATAGGAAACAAGAAGGTAGTTGGTAGCTTTTAGCTTCCTCCCTCTCTTTCTCAATAAAGCGCAGTTGTCATTAATTTATGCTTGAAATATAAAGGGTCCTTGTGTTTATTTATCAGTTTGATGGATGCTTTTGTTCTTCAGATACAATCATCTCATGGAGAGATCCAGAATATGCTACAGAACTGGCACTTAGCTTTCAAGAGCCTAGCGGCTGCTCTTACATATGGTTATAACTTACATATAGCTAATGATTGTCAATTAAGTCATGTTTTTTCTGGGTTTTGTTTCTGCTGCTGTAGATTGAGCTTAATTACCATGCTTGTTGTGTTCAGGGACAATATTTGCAATGTGCAGAGGAATATGCATTTTAATACATTAAATAGTAAGTAATGCAAATTTTACTCTCATTATTTGCTGTCTGTAGGATGTGCTTCTGTTTTTACTGTCATATTTGAATGTTCAATAAATCATCTGTGAAAATTATTTCCTAGGAACTGGCTTTGGCTTCTGCTACAGAAGAATACAATACATACTACTGAATTTTGCTATTTACATACTGTTTTTGACAATTTCTTTTGCTTTATTTGCTTAATCAACTTGTTTACTGTTTTATTTACTAATTATGATTATTTTTGCTGGATATCTCAGGTGAGCCATTTCACAGTGTCAACAGTGAGCCAAGAGAGTTGCCTACTGTTGAGCTATCAACACTTCCTTTGATTCTGAAGGTTTGGACATTCTGTTAATCTTCTTGTTTTTGTTTATTTCTTTTTAGAATGGTAACAATACACACACACATGTCATGATCTTAATTATATTTTCATCAATTTTGCCTTATGGTTTGCAGACTGTGGTTGACAGTGGCTTTGCAGATCAGTTACGGCTTACAGAACTAATATTAAGTGATGTAAGCTATCTTAAAACTTGGGTATTTGTGGATGTTTTGTCTTCATTGGGTAATTTGGTGACCTCTCCTATCAATCATTTAAGTTTCAACCTTTTGGTTGCAAACCTGTGCTTTTTGTATAATGATTTCTAGATTGTTCAATGTTGTTTTTGGTGGAGGGTTTGCTGCAGTAGTGCATATCACAGGCCTAGACGTCCTTATCCCAATTCCTATACATAATCAAACTCATTCTAATCTTAGCACCTTAGTTGTGAATATAACTCATGTGATAATGGTGTTATCACACTGTTACATTGCGTTGCAGCCCCCCTCCTCTTGTCATTTCTGATACAGCTGGAGTGATGCTTTTCTGCTAGTATATTTTATATGTGCATCCTTTTTCACTGGTGTTTATATTGCAGCAGGAGTTTTTTCGGAAGCTGATGGAAGTATTCAGAATCTGTGAAGACTTGGAAAATATCGATGGCCTTCACATGATTTTCAAAATAGTCAAAGGGATTGGTAAGTATTTATTTTTACATCATTTTGATTTGGATCCTTATTTTTGTCAATTATGTCTTCACTTTTCATTCATTCTTGTGATATGTTTGCACATTGCAGTTTTGCTAAATAGTCCAGCAATTTTTGAGAGAATTTTTAGTGATGACTTTATAGTGGACATTATTGGCGCCCTCGAGTGTAAGTGCATTCTTCTGAATTTTTTTCCCAATTAAGTGACATGAGCTATTCATATTTAGCCATTATTTCATATGATTATCCTTCTATGGTTTTTCTTTTAACTTTTTCCCTATAACTTGTTGGTTGTAATGTAGCCTTTATTACCTGCTAATATAAAATTTTGATGCACTTGATTTAGATGATTTTGTTTTTTATTCTTCCCCTCTACTTTTTGTAAACCGCTTGTTTTAGCAATATGCAGATGATCCTGAGGTTCCGTGTGTTCAACATCATCGTAAATTCTTAAAGGAGCATGTTGTTTTTAAGGAGGTAGGGTATGTTATTTCTTTTTATTTTTGGAGAGCTGCAAAGTAGGTAGATCTACACTTCTGCAGATGTGGTGCAAAATTTTACTTGTTTTCTCTTGTAGGCCATACCTATAAAAGATCCCATTGTGTTGTCAAAGATACATCAGACATATAGAGTTGGTTTTTTGAAGGTTTGTCCTTTTTTATGCCTTCCATTGCTGATTGCTTTCCTCTTCAATGTGATTTTTACCTTCCTTTCTTACTTTCAGGATGTTGTTCTGGCTAGAGTCTTGGATGAGGGTATTGGTGCAAATCTTAATTCCATAATACATTCAAACAACGCCTATGTAAGATTTGTTTAACAATGAATGAAGACATCATTTAATTTAGTGAATGCTGTTCTTATTATTGTCTGCTTTGTTATTTTTTAGGTTGTCTCTTTGTTGAAGGATGACAGTACATTTATCCAGGAGTTGTTTGCTAGGCTAAAATCGCCCACCACCTCTCAAGAATCAAAGAAAAACATGGTAAGCTTTGATTAATTGTTTTATTTGCTTCTCTTTGGCTGTACCTCAAAGGAAAGCTATTCCCCCTTATGGGCATCTCCCTTCAATAAGCAAGTGTTTGAGGGGGATTGGGTTCTTGTCACATTCCCTTCTCCTTACATTTTGCACTTGAGACTGTTGAGAAAAAGGATTACATTGCTGGAAAGTGTTATCTTCACACATAGCAACTTGTATATATATATATATAAGACTGATTACAGAAAGAGAGAGAGAGAAAGGATTTACAGAGTAGATTACCTAAAGTATACTCTGTCAGAGTAGATACAACAAAAACAGCTTTTATAGCTGGCACTAAGTCAAATATGTATCATAAAAACTTAACATAATCTAATACTCCCCCTCAAGCTGGGGCATATGGATTGTATGCTCCAAGCTTGGAACGTAAAAACTAAAGCATTAGAAAATAAAAAACAACTCCAAGGTAGAGGACTCCCACACATAGAATATGCTACCAAAAAACTAAAGATTCTTCTTCTAACTCATGTTGTGGGAGAGCCAACTGAAACCTGTGACAACAATGCAACCAATGGATTCAAGGGCATCTCCAAGTAATTTTCCTTAGAACCAAAGAAAGAGGTATGGACCAATTTTCAAGACCAACTTGGTTGGACGACCAATTGTAGTATCAACAGATCAATTGTAGGTGAAAATAGTAAAATAAGCCAAACTCCAACTATTGACGCAGTGGTTCTAGTGGTCAGAGTGCTGTCTAGATGGTCTGACTGGCCAGAGAGAGACGAGAACGATGGTGATAGTGGGTGTTGCTGAATCCCACCAGAGAGAAGTAGATCTGAGAAAAGATTAAAGAGGTGATCGGAAAAGAGGAAGGTGCAGTGCAACTCTAATGGCCTAGGAGAAAGGAGGCTTGACTGGCAACAACAAGACAAGTCCAGTGGTGCTGGCAGTGACAACCACTGCATGGCAGAAGATGGCTCATTGGAGAAGAAAAGTTCATCAGAAAAGTTGTCAAGAAACAAAGATAGTAGCTGGAAAAAAGTGGCCCAGTGGCGGACAGCGATGGGCTTGAATGGATAAAACAGAGTGAGACCAAACCCACTCTGATACCATATTGAGAAAAAAGATTACATTGTCGAAGAGTGTTATCTTTGCACTCAGCAGCTCATACATACATATACAAGACTTGTTACAGAAAGAGAGAGAGAGAGAGAAAGAAGGATTTACAGAGGAGAAAATCTAAAGTTTACATTGTCAGAGTATATACAACAAAAACAACTTTTATAGCTGGCACTAAGTCAAATATATATAAGAAAAGCTTAACATAATCTATAACATCTTCGATTCCTTAATCAAGACTATATCATCCACAAAAAACATGCAATTAGAGATAATCTTTTATATGTCCATGATAAACATGTCCCAGACTAGATTAAACAAGGACTTAAGGTTGAGCCTTGTTATAATCTTATGTCTATAGGAAAGTCCTTAGTCTCGCCTTTTGAAGTTACCACCTATCATGTTAGCACCTTTTTTTCTCCAAAGTCATTCATAATACTTCACTTAATACTTGATGGTGAGCTTTTTTCCAAGTTAATAAAAATCATTTGTAAGTCTCTTTCTTTACTTAGATACCTTACCATCAACCTTTGTAAAAGATAAATGATTTCTGTTTTAGACCTTCAGAACTCCAATATAAATTCTTCAGTAATAAGTCAGATTTTGTTTATCCTCTTGGATTTCTAGTCCTTCCATATTAGTACTCGATCTTTGTCCATCATTGAAAAGCTTATAAAAATAATCCCCCATCTTACTATGGTATCACGATTTATGACCAAAACTTTCACTTCATCCTTAATGCATCTTGATCCAAATTTCTTGTCTTTTTTTCTCTAGATTTGGCATATTTATATTTTTAAATTCTTCATTCTTTGTCCCAATGTCTTTGTAAAACTCTTCAAAGACTTTTGATTTTGCTTCACTCACAATTTTTCTTGTCCCATTCTTAGCATTTTGATACCCTGTTCAATTTTCATCATTATTGCACCCATGCAAAATTTTAAAGCATTCTGTTTTGTTTCTAATCTTGTCACATGCTAAGTAAAATATTAAAATTTCAACAGGTAGGAAACAATCCCAAGATTTGTAGGTTACAGAATCAATTTTACCACTATGCCATGATAATAATCCTACACACACACACACACACACATATGTATATATGTATGTATGTATGTATGTATGTATGGCAAATGTAATATAATATATGTGCATGTTTTTTTTTGTTACTATAATTTATATCGGTTCTGATGGTTTGACCAGTAACTTACTGGTTTGAACAGTGACCCATTGACCAACATCCTTACCAAGTCAATCACCAATTAACATTGGTTAGAACAATTGTATGGAGTTGGTTACAATATTCGTTTATGGTTAACTTAAATAGTAGGATGGGAATAGGTGGGGAGGCATTCAAAATTGTTAGTATCAGAAAAAAAGGCTCAATTTGTGAAGGGGTAACCCTATGGGAAGGTAAAACCTTTTCTAGGAGGATTGTTTGTTCATCTATTCTTAGTAATCCAATAATACTGATCAATATATTTGTTTATATCAGTTTCATGTTCCCATATTTTGAGTTTGGTAGTAACACTTTTATAAGCAGGTTATCACCTTAAAATAAAATGAAATTGTGAAGTGTTATGTTTATTCTTCATCTTTTCTTTTCTTCCAGAAAAGTCATGTAAATCAAGATGCACCATAACAGAGTAACTTGGTAAATACTTGCGCAATTACATTACTATTAGAATAGGTCAATGTTTTACTTTCTTTAAAATGAATCATGTCTGTAATTTTTATCATATACTAAGGTTTTATGTTAGTGGTTCTTCCTATCTTGTATGGTTGTATTTCTATAATGCTTAAATGTTAATGCTGTGTTGTTTGATGCTCATAATCTTCTATAGGTTCTTATTCTAAGTAGTGTTTGCCTCTTACATGGGATGGACAGGTTTATTTCCTGCATGAGTTTTGTAGTTTGAGCAAGAGCTTGCAGATGGTCCAGCAGCTTCGGCTTTTTAGGTATGTTACATTTAAATGGTCATCATGAGATGGCCTATTTTGCTGCTTGTCTTTTAAGAATTAATTTGGTTAAGCATTTTAAAAGAACTAGCACTGCTTCCTTTTCCTCCACTTATGTTGGAAGTGTGCAGTAGCCTTCAGTGGAAATAATTTTTCCCTAGTCTGTTGTGAAGTATGTGATGGTGAACTTAACTAGATCTTTTCAACTAAGCCTTACTAGGAACACCTGAATAATAATTTGCAAATGCAGCATAGTTTTTTTTGCATATTGTGCATTAGCAAGCTGTTACTTGCCCATATCAGCTTATCAAGGCAACTTTTATATATTGTGAAAAGTCATTTCTGTAGTGGCTTTTAAATGAAACTATTTTGGGTAATACTTTACAACACTCTTTTGACTCATAATACTTATACCTAACTCATGCTTATTGTATATGTATTGCCATTTATTCTAGCTCAGCTGAGTTATTTAATCCCATTTGTTATTAATTTCAAATTCTGAATGTCTGTAGGGATCTAATGAATGAAGGCATCTTTGACGTTGTCACCAATGTTTTGCAAAGTCAAGACAAGAAGCTTGTGCTAACTGGGTATTGCTTCCCGTTTGTCAATTTGGTTTGCATAAAATATCACTTGACTGTTGTGTTTTTTACAACCCTTATGATTAATTTCTAATAGGAAATCATTGTGATGGTTGCAGAACAGATATCCTCATTCTTTTCTTGAATCAAGATCCTAATCTTCTGCGATCCTATTTTGTTCGACAGGAAGGATTTGCTCTTCTAGGGCTTTTGGTATGTTTTGTATGCAACTGATTTCACATATTCTTTCTAGATGACATTCATATATAAAGAATTATCCAAAAGAAGAAGTTGCAGGTGAACCTATATATAATGTGGTCTGTTGCTATGCTGCAATTTTGAAACCAGAAGTCAGTTGTGTTGTTTAGTTGGGTGTTTTGTGTGTTTGCTTGTAATAGTGCTGCAGACTGTTGTAGAAAACATGACTTGCTAAAGAATGAATAAGGCATGGTATAGTCTTGCTAAAGGTATAGAGCCAAAGGAAAGGAATTAAAGATTGAATCACTGGACTGTTTTTGAGAGTGTGAACTGTCAACAACTGCAAGAAGTAACTATGGGGTTTCATTGGTCCTAGAGTAAAATGGAAGATGGGGGAGATAAGGTTAGATTAGATAGAAAGGAATCTGAAGAACTCAAGCGTCATAACATCCCAAGGGAAATAGTGTTTTTATTTTTCAAAACTGTTTTGTAAAATAATCATAAAAACTGTTTATTGAAAAAGAAAAAAAATCTGTTTGGTGATACTGTTCTAAAAGCAGTTTTTGAAGTTAAAAAACAAAAATAAGAATTATTTTTTTCTTTAATCTTAAAAAACACAATGGCTATGCCATGTTATAAATTACTTGCATTGTATCCATTATCATACAGCAGCCACACCATGTCCTGACTCTGAACTGCACTCTGGAACTAATTAAAATCTAATTAGTGGGAGGCATAATATGTGATCTATGGATGCTATCTACTTTGTTTCAATATTTATCAGTTGAGTTGTGATATATATATATATATATAGTTATGACTTATGGGAAGGCTAGTCCATCTTGTATTTATTACTCATGCTATCTTGTGTAGGTTAAAGGAATGTTAACAGATTTTGGAGAGAACATGCACTGCCAGTTTCTTGAAATTCTTCGCAATTTATTGGACTCATGCACATTGTCTGCACCTCAGGTTCATGTTTCTGCTATTTTCTGGAACCTACCAATGTTTACCGTGTTTGTAACTTGTTTTTGTATGATCAGTATTCTTCTTGACTGAAATATATTTATATTTGTGTTTCTTATGTAGTTCTTAACTTTTAATGAGAGGTCTTATCTTTGACTTAAAATTTATCAACTCAATTCCATATTCTGATACTAGTTGCTTTGCATTTATATACTTCTTTAATTGCTGTATTTTATTTAAATGGTGAATTTCCTTACCCATTATCATCAAGATTCAATCTTTTCCATCCAATTTGAATGTTGCTATCAACTATCTTGGCTATTTTTTTTGGGGAGGGGGTGTTCTTTCTCTAACTTAGTGGTGGTAGCTTTGCATTTGGAGTCAATTTATTTGTGTTTGCTATTACTATTTTAGATTTGATTATTGTGTTTTATTTGATAGTATATTTAATATTTCGAAAGTTAAAATTAGCTTAAGAATATTTATGGAAACTGGGTGTTAATGACAGTTACATATTAAAATGCGTGACAACTCCTGTCATTAGGAGTTCTATATTTTTAGAATAAGTTGCATAGTAACTGTCATGTTGACTGTTTAGGGCAGGAAGTCAGGAGCTGTTACATTTTATTAAATATGTTGTTATGAATTCATATAGAGCTATTTGAGAGAGAAAACAAAGTGAAAATTTTATTGAATTGTGGTTGTTGATTGAGAGATAATGAGAACATGAGTGAATCTGTGTGCATCAATTACACACTGGAGTACTTTATATATTTAGTCATAAAACACAAGATGTAAATACATATTTACACACTAGAGTGTTGAAAGAAATATTTCAAGTTAGGTATCTTCTGGGCAAAAAATGGATGGAGGTGGCTGTAATTTTGGTGTGTAAAACAGAGGCCCCATTTAACATACTAACAATTGATGGAAAGGAAAAGCAAGGGTTTATGCTTTACATGTGGAGAAAAGTTCCATCTCTTGCATCAATGTGAAGAGAACAATTAAGACTCGTAATTTGGGAGATAATGAAGCCCTAAATGAAGTCATGGGGAGATATCTATTAATTGTGACAGAACTATGGTTGATGCAGGTACAAAGGCCTCCTGTGGGGGGCATCCTTCGAGATGAGAATGGTGTATTTTGGCTGCCTTTGCAGTGAAGCTGCGAGGTTGTTCCATATTGGCAGCAGAGTTGTGGGGAATTTTTCATGGTTTGGAGTTGGCTTAAAGTAGAGACTTCCCTAAGATTGTTGTTTGTGTGGTTTTTTAGATTGCAGTGAGGTTGTTAGTCAATGTATGTTGTCACTTGCACTCATGTTACACCTTGGTTGGTTAAAGCCATTCACTGTTCACCAATGTAGGGATCACATGATTTGGCATTGTGTAAATATGAGGCTAACCATGGCTAAGTTCGGTTTGGGTCTTGAATCTCCAAAACATATTTTCAATGTACCTCCTGTTTTTATCTCTAATGTTTTGAGGGCAGATCTTGCTTGTATTTCCTTTTCTATAGGTTTCTAGGCTCGAAAGTCAGCAAAAAAAATGAAGGTGGTGAGGTAATTGCTATTGAGGTGGATAAACATAGTGAGAAAGAATCAATTTCATACTTTGTGACAAGGCTGATTTTTCAGCAGGTGATGTGAGAACTGAGAGTCAAGGGTACTTATGACAGTTATTGGCAGAAAGTAGGAACAGATGAATAGTTACATTATAAACTGTGCAACATTAACTGTCTTTAGGGTTTATTTATTATTAGAATATGTTGAATAGTAACTGTTATGTTGATAGTTTAGGGCAGAAGTTAGGATCAGTTACATTTTATCGTTTATGTGTAATAGGTGAATAGGGGGATATATGTGTTGTTATCTGGTAATTTGGACAGTGAACACATCTAATAGTCTTTGACTCTTGAATTTTGTGATTTAATAATACTATTCTTCAATTTGTCAACTGGTGTTCTATCAATTTTTCTTTCTTTGTATTTGAAGTCAACATACTAAGTTTTGTTTGTGCAGGGATAAATTTTGAATGTTGAGTTGTATTTTATAATGTATCTGCTGAATTGTTGGAAAAACTTGTCAGTTAAAGTTTCACGTAAGATGAAAGTCTATTTCTGTTTGTATGATAGGTATTCCTGAACTTGTTTTATTGACTGTTTTAGTTTCATCTGACAGAGGGACACTATTATTGACATATTCTTTGAGAGGCATTTGGGGCAATTGATTGAGGTTATAACAGCATCTTGTCCTTCAGAAAATTCTGCCGATGCAAGTGGCAAATCAATAGGTTCTGGACGAAGAGTTCAGTGTCAGAGTGGAACAAAGCCGGAGATACTATCAAACATATGTGAATTACTATGCTTTTGTGTCCTGCATCATCCATACAGAATAAAGTATTGCCTTGTTGCTCTGCAGTATCAGTTGCCTTTGTGCTGTTAAGCATGAGTTATGTTCATGGTTCTCTTTGCTGTTTTTAGGTGCAACTTTCTTCTTAATAACGTGATTGAGAAAATATTGCTATTGACACGGAGAGCAGAAAGATACTTGGTTGTTGGTGCTGTCCGGTTCATTCGAACTATTCTCTCTCGCCACGTAAGTTTGACATTTATGCAGATACTGTGACTTGAAAAGAGAACATTCTAAATAATGTTAATCTGATTGTATTACTGTTCAGGTGGGATTCACACTGTGCAGATAGATGCCGTATTATTACTTTTTTATAGTAGTGCTATGTTACAGCCTACAAATTTCTCCTAATAAAAGGTGTTTAAGAAGTAAAAAATACAATAGTAATATAAAATAAAAAAACTATTTTAAGCATAATATATAACATAAAAAACTAAATAAAGCATAATATGTGATGTAATAAATTAAATAATAATAGTGATAAAAACTAACAAAATATATATAATATAATAAATTAAATAATAATACCAATAGCAAAATTTCTAAATAATATAATAATAAAATATATATATATATATTAAAAAAGTATATGAAATATTATTAAAAATACATATATTGTTATATAATACAAACTATATACATAAACATCTAGAAAATTATGTGTGAAAAAAATTTCAAAACTATGTATACCCAAAAAGCAGAATAGTGGCCATCCCACTACTCTTTCCTGCTATAGTGTTTTTGGGGAGTGGCTGCAATGCGCTATTAATTACTATGGTTCAATTTACACAAATGAAAAAATTTGGAGAGCTAGTCATATGGTGGCCAAAATAAGGGCATGGGGTGCCAGAATTATGTCGCACTGTTTTGAATTAGTGAATCATGGAGTTGTGCTGATTCAAGATGTCATGTTTTTTATCTTCAGTTGGGTCAAGGATGACACAATGTGATCTGAAGTGAAATGATACTGAATGTTTTTCAAAAATAATGAAAACAGATAAGCAAATGCACTTCAATTTGCTGGAGAAATCCTATTTTGTTAGTCTATTACTGTGAATTTTTCCTCTGTTCTTCTTAAAACAGAACAAAGGAACAAATGGAATTTTTACTTCTGAGTTGTGTGCCTATTTTTTAAAATAGCTGATATATGAAACTTCATTTGCTAGTAATATTCAGTTTATGACTTGTATTTTATGATTGTGTTTTGTGAGATCTGGATTTTAGGTTGTTTTGGGATCAGTTCCTGGTTGAAAATTATTGCATTAAGCATTTTGCTGATGATCCAACTGTACATAATTTATTATTTATTATTTATATAATATATTTCTAGCTGTTTTTCATGTTACATTTTAATCTTACCATTCCCAATTCAAAACTTGGGTTTTCTATTTATGATTTGAATCGAGATTTGATACCCTTGTACCTTAAAACTATTGATAATTTCCATTTTATATTTGTTTTTGAATCATGTTTTGAGCTAGAGTTTTGTCCGTTGCAACCTGCAACCCCTTTCTTCCTTAGGTGTCTTATTTTTTGCGACTAAGTTGAATCTCTGTTATTTTGGAGCTCATTTCCTTATTACCAAAATAAGTGTTTTTCCTTTATAAAAAGCAGTTCATTTGCCCAATGTACTTGCATTTCATCTAACTGTTTGGAGTGTTAACATGCAGGATGAACATCTGATAAATTATTTTGTTAGGAATAATGTTCTCAAGCCAATTATTGATGCCTTTGTTTCTAATGGCAATCGCTACAATCTACTCCATTCTGCTGTTCTGGAGCTTTTTGAGTTTATTTGGAAGGTGTGAATCTTTAATAACTGTTCTGGATCTTAAATGCCTCAAGCAATGGTGAACTGATAATGTTGTATTGTGCAGGAGAATCTGAAATTATTGCTGAAATACATAGTCGATTCTTTTTGGGACCAGCTGGTGAAATTTGAGTATTTGGCTTCAATTCACTCTCTGAAAGTAAAATATGAGCAGGTAAGTCTTTTTTTCTTTATAAGCCTGACTTGTGGGCCAAACACAGGTTTGAGTTTACGTGCTTGTTTGCAGTATTTGGATAATGGTGGGACAAAAGATGTCACTACTGTAGTGGACCTTCGAAGACGAAATGATGAGCGTGCTCTGGAGAGAGAAGAAGAACGGTACTTTAATGAGGACAGGTACATATCTTTTTTCATCATTCTATGAAATTTTCAGTTGTTTTTACAGTTAGCAAGGAGTCTCTTTAAGTTTCCTTTATTTGATCAGTGATGAGGAGGATATTGCTTCTGCTTCTGTTCCACATCAGAAAGGACACCAGCAACCTAATCTATCCAATGGAGTTGCTGCAAGCTATTCACAGTTAAGGTAGGCTTATGTTTCTCAGTATTATGTTTAATTTTCTTTAGTCCATATGTTATAAAATAATTTCTTCATTCTGATTTTCAGCCCAAGGTCACTGGTTGACTATGAGGATGATGAGGATGATGAAGATTACAAGCCACCGCCAAGGAAGCAACCAGAAACTTCTGAGGATGATGATGGGATAATGGAGTCTCTCAGGTTGAAGAGGAAATTACCTTCAAAAGATAAGGAGCCTGAACTTGTGAAGAAACAGAAGTTATCGAAGAATTCTAAATCTAAAGATAGTGTTTTTGCTGCATTGTGTTCAACATTGAGCCAAGCTGTGCTACCCAGTAAGAAAACATCAATCAGCATTCATACAAGTGCTCGAACAGTTGAGGGGAGGATGGGCTCAAGCGAAGATAATCAGGGAGATGTACAAAATATTTCTAGAAGCAGTTCCAACGATAGCAACATTGCAGCAGAAGACAATCCCTTAGAGAAAGAAACTGAAGCCTCTAGAAGCTTTTCTGATTGCTTGCATGCAAAATCAGATAACATACAACTGGGTGGAGAGGAACGTCCGTTGGTTGCCCCAAAATCTTAACCAGAGATGGCTGTAAATGGATATTAAGCTCATATGCACGAAGGCAGATTATTTGTTTTATTTGACGTATAGATTTGCTGGTGGGTAAGTGGTTCTGACTACATACATAGAGCTTTGAGACGAAGGAAATTTACCTACAAGGGGGTAAATTCTGCTTATGCGTTGCATCGAGGACGTGGGAATACTGTACATTGCCACCAAGAGGCGGAAAGATATTAATACAGCAACGTGGGTGGATCTGCTCCTATTCTTCAGTTTTCTATTTTGGTCTTTTGAGCTTAGTAGTTGTTTTTGTATGACATTCCTGAGAAATAATTTTCTGTATTTTTCCCCTTCTACAAAATTTACCTCTTCCAGCTCATTTATTTTCAAAGTTTCTGCCAGAATATCCAAGGTGCGGGGGAGGGGTTATCATGTGATATTATATACCCTTCTCAGTATTTGAACTTCGTGATAGAGGGCACCAATATCTTGCCCTACACAGATTTTCCATGTGTTTTTTTTCCCTCTTTTTTCGGTGGCGGGGATGTGTTGGTAGGAATACGTGCAGTGTCTAAGGCCCATTTTTCGCTAATGTAGGGAGTCATCAGCCGTTGTAAATCTGTATTAAACTGTTGAGTATTGCAAAGGACTCGTCTGCAGTTTTTCCACATCGTAAATGGATTCACACTGCTTTAGTAGTATTATTATTGATTATTGCTGCGGTAGATCCTGCGTCGATCTTGTATTTTGGTTTTCCGTATTATGCCATCTTTTTATGCTAAATTGCAATTGCCCGGCCTTTACTACGCTAATTTCGTTTCTGTGGTTGCGCCTACGACTGTTGACGGTTGTTAGATTGGTTGTGGTTTTACTGCACTTTACTCACGAAACATTAGATTTGTGTGGATTGGGTTGGGGATTCTTTAAGAAGTATATCACTAGTTCAACCAAGGTCCTGGAAAATGGGTAGCCAAGTTGGACCAGGTAGCACTGTAGTCGTGACTTCCCGCAACGTGACAGGATGATGTGCGCTGTGACGAATGTCAAAGGATCCGCTCCCAACACTAGTTGTGTACAGATATTCTAAAGATATAGATGTTTGCGTTGTGTTTATGGTAGGGGAGAGGTTAAGCTGTCTTTTCCCATTATGGGAAAAATAATTTAAATCATTGGATTTTTTTAATTTTAATCTGATGGTTAAAGTTTGTTTTTCCTTTTTCTTTTAATCTTTTCCCATTTATCCTTTCTTTTTCTTTATTCTTTATTCTTCTTCTCTCCTGCCATTATTTTTCTCTTTTTGCTTGCAGACAAGCATTATGGATGCACCCATGACAAGATCTATGACGTCTCCTCTTGCCTCCATTGCCACCTCGGTGGCGCCCTCCCCCTCGTCGATTGTGATGCCATTGATGCCTTTCTTGCCTTCCACCCCAAATTAAAATCAAATTGAATCACAAAAAAAAATTAAGCCCGTCTAACACGTAACCTTGGTACTTGTTGTCGACGTAGGAGAGGAAAAGGAAAGTAGGGTCAGAAGTTAGCATTATAATAAAACACACAACAATTCTAACAAACTCTAAAGCCTCCACTGTTTGCATTGCACTTCCTTGTGAAAAATCCATGACAAAATCATCAAAATGCAACAACGACTTGAAGAAGAGTAAGAAGAGTAAGTCTCGTAGCCATGAAAGTGAAGGCCAACACCACCACTAATTCCTTCAAGTCGATTTGGTTTGAAGGAAATTGAAGGTGCTCAGTCAAAAGCGAAAGGGTGAGACATGGTGTCTACAGGCGGAGAGAGGAGAAGGGAAAAAGACGAGGAGAGAGAACAAGAGTAAACAAAAAATAAGTTAGATAGGGAAAGATCAACATAAAAAGAGAAATAGAAAAAGAGAAACAGGAAAAAATTAACCATTAGATTGTTGAAAAAATCTAATGGTTTAAATTGTCTTTCCCATAGCCTCAGCCAAGATACTTGACACTTGGAGGAAAAAAGGTGAAAGACTGTTAGGTAAAGCAGTTAGACATCTCAATTACTAAGGTGACTGATTCGGGAAAACTTTTCCAAGCTAAAATTAAGTTAAGAAAAAATGTTTTAATCATATCTTTAGAAGTTAACCCTTCTTTGATAAATAAATTGAAAAATATAGAGTCAACCCATCTGAATTGGACAACCTTTTAGGTTGACTTTCTATTTTGACATAACGGTTGAAGACTGGAAGTAGTGTCGCTAAAAATCTTTTGCGTCCTTACGTTTTTCATATTACAATAGTAACAACACATTGATCCAAGTTACTTTTGTAGATTTTAGAGACTTTGAACTTGAAAATAAATGCAGTGATCTTTGGAAGGCACTCGTTTGATTAAAAGTCTCCCTTTTCATGGGTTCAAAATGTGGAGAAACGAGTCATCTAAAGTCACCATACATCTCAACAAATTTCATCTTCATGTGTTTTCAGTATTCAACCAGCATACGGGTTTCTTTAAACTACTACATCAAACATTATAAACATCTTGTACACTCAATGAAGTATCAGACTTGGTCATGCAACATTATTTCTGTCAAATTTGATCTTAAAACCAATTGGCGCTAATTGAAGTTGCCTAACAAAATTAACAGGATAGATAGGCGATATAAGGAAATGAGCTATTGGTTCTAATATCATGTTAGATTTCATGTTAAAACTCTATGGTCTTTAAGTAAAGTTACCCAAAAGACACAATACCTACTAGAATAAGTGGTAGAAAAAATGGGCTATAGTCTTAAATTTTATCTTAAAACCATTCGGTATTAATTGGAGTTGTCCAAGGAATGTATGAGCTACACTCCTAGAATTAAGACAACGATGTAAAACTTTCAAATCTTCTTAAAATATGTATAAACTTGTGAAAATTTGTGAACTTTATTAAACAATATATATAAACTCTTTATCACTTCAAATAATTTTTTTTTTCATTATATCATAAATTATATTTGCATTTATATTTATCTCTTTTATCTCTTTATAGGAAGAAATTATTGTATAATTTAAGAACATTCTTAGATGGATGTACTCAAGTGATGTTGATTTTTTTTAATTAAATTTTTTTATTGTGTTACTTAAAAATTAATTAAAATCATAAATACGTAATATTCTAAATTTATCTAAGAATTTTGTTCTATATATTAAATAAAGTTTGAATATCTACTCATCACTTACCTTGGTCAAGTGTTTTTTAAAATTCAACAAGATACTATCTTTACTATAAGTACACTATATATGTCGTTTGTATTTTTCATAATATAACATACATGGCTAATAATTTATGAAAAAATGAATTAAATTATAAATCATATGTTTGTTTTGGATAAAAAAAAATTGTTTTATTTTTTTAATGACATATTTGGTGTCACTAACTTTTATTCTAAAAAATTAAAACTTGAAAAATATCTATCCTTTCTTAATGACTTCTAGTAAATAATATAATGCTTTAAGTCAACACTTTTATGTCCTATCTTACATTTGAAAATAAACTACTATCATTAAGTTTTAATGAATTCTTCTTATTTTCTTTTTTTACTTAGACAAAATTGATGATGGGAAGATTTTTATTATCTCAAGAAACAAATGTAAAATGTTTTTATAAAAACTTAGTTTCTTTTGGTAAAAAAAAAAACATTGATAGAATCATTAAATTTGTATACGTAATTTTCAAGGATTTATAGGATTGTCTCAAAAGTTTAGTTTGCAATATGAATATAACAACATTTAATTAAAAAACTATTTCGTACTTATAATTTGAAGATCATGACTAAAAATGTTTAGATGAGATAAATATTTTAACTTATCTTATCTTTAATTTAGTTAAAAATAGGATTATTTATTGTTATTTTATCTTTAGTTCAAATTTTTAGGATTTGTTTTCTGTTATTTGTGAGAGTTTCCTTTTTGTTTTTGGGTTAAAAAACTTTTATAGTGTTGGTTCTACCAGCAATCATGGTTATGGTCGCGCTTCTTTGATAATTTTGGTTTTGTCGGCACATCGCGATTAGAGTTAAACTCCTATTTGATAACTTTGGTTCTAAAGGTGCTCAAGTTTTTATTTCTATCCTTTTACCTATTTTTAAGATGATCCTTTGTAATTCGGATTCATATCATTTGGTATTAGAGCTTCAACTCTTGAATTCAACACTTTAATTAGGAGTGGACTTTAATCATGAGTGGAGGAGATCTTGAACTCAAATTGTTCATGAAAGCTATTGAAGAGCAATTCAAGGCGTTAAATGCAAAATTGGAAATAGTATTCAATTTCCAGTTAAACTTGAGATGAGAGAAAAAGAGTTGAGAGAAAAAGAAGAATACAATTGTTTCTATGGGCTATTCGAGAATAATTCAAAGCGTTAAATGAAAAATTGGACAATATTCAATTGTTTTTAAGGAAATGAAAGTAATTCCAAAGAAGAAATGTAGAGTATCATGTTCTAATCCTTTATTTTTGAGTAATGATTATCTTTTGAAGAAAATTAAAGAAAAACTCGAGTTTTCAGACATGTAACTTTTGAAAGACACCTGGATGACCTATCAAAGTTCTAAAAGCTTGTAAGATGAAAAAGACTATTAAAGAGTGATTTACAATTAAGAATGCAAATCAAACTAAATTTGATTTGATGAATCACTTCGAAGAGGAAAGAAATGATATGAATCTGACAGTATCCAATTCAAAAATTGTCTTGTATCTACAATTTGAAGATCATGACTAAAAATGTTTAGATGATACAAATATTTGTTTATTTTAATTTCTTATAAATAGAAACTTACTTAAAAAACAACAATAATTCAGATTTAAATAAATTAAATATTTTTTTCTTCAATGAGAGTTTCTTTTTATTTTTAAATTAATTTTTTTTATAGTATTACTTCTATCAGCAGATTGCGATTATGATCAAACTTCTTTGATAATTGTGTTTCTGTTGATAGGTTGCGATTAGGTTTAAATTTCTATTTAATAATTTTATTTTTATCAATAAATCATGATTAAAATTAAATTTCTATTTTTATTTTTTGTTTTTTATTTTAAGATAATTTTTTTAATTGGGATTCGTATTAGTTTGACTGTCTGAACATTAAATCTTGACTTGATTTGGAGATTTTGTGGCTTAGAGAAGACGACGACTCGATCTATGTTAGAAGGAGTGGTACTTAATTACAGTGAAGATGGATGCATGAGAGAGCTAAATTCAATCATCATCGTCAGATTTTGAGTGATGCTGAAAAGGCAAGTGTCAATTCAGTTGCAAATGGATTGCCGTCATGTGCGCATTCTCGTACTTTAGGAACTTCCACGTGAGTCATAGAAATTAACACGTGTTCTCCGACCCAGATTTTCTTCATCTCGTCTCCATCAGTCATGTCACCATCAATCTTTCCCTTTGTTTTTTGTTCTTGTTTCCGTTGGTAATTTTGCGAAATTGGACCAGAATTTGTTGGGTGTAGTGAGTGCAAAGTAATAAATTAGAGATGAACAGTAGCAACAATAACTTGGAGACCCGGTCTCCGTTTGATGAGCTTGTTTGCTTTATCATTCTCAAAATTGTGCGTGCATGCATACATACGTGAATGTGAATGCTAATGTTAATTCTCTTATCATTTCTTCCAGATTGGAGCGTTTCAAGCTGTGTACCGTGAGGCCTATTTCTCAGCTGTTGAAGGTGCAATGCTTCCCCACTATCTCTTTTTCTAGTTTAATTTTGCACGTAACTAGAAATTATTAGCTAGGGTAAGACTTGATTCCCAATGAGTAATGTTTACGTCTGTGTTAATTTGTTTGGTACATTATTCTTTTATGTAAATGACTCAATTTTTTTCTTTCTCGGGAATGTAACCCATCGTTTTGGAATTAAGTTAACCGATATTTATTAATAATGTGCATGATATGGGTTCCTTGTAGGCTGGATAATAGTGCCATATGCATGGTGAGGTACATGCCAACATGCCATGTTTGTCGTCCAAATTATATTCAGGGACACCTAAAGGGTATATATATCTTGAGAGGGATAGGAAGAGATCAGGAAAAATAAATAATTGATAAGATTGATCATATGATCTCTCAAGAAAAAAAGATAAAGAGAAATACAGATGTTGATTGAGTGCTTGTAAATTATAGGTGTCTAAATATCACCTCTTTTATAATTAGAGTCAATTAGCTAGGATTGCAATGTGCGCATTAATGTGCTCATAATGGACGCCTCAGCAGCAGCAACAAATCCCTTGAGGCCATGGTGAGTTAATTTATAAACTTCCTAAGTTGCAACGAACAACTATTCAGGAATATAATCTTTAATAAATGGCGTTATCAGCAGTCATTACTATTCCATAAGTCAACTTGTAAACTCAACCTTGTGCTTAACTAGGTGAGACTTTGTCAAAATCTTTAGTTTTTTATTTCCCCCCAGTAATTGTTCTTTTTCTTCTTCTTTATCAGGTGAAGAAGACGGGGAAAGAGTCTTTACAATGGGGTAGTGATACATTCCCTTAACCTATTATAAGAACTTCACATGCTTCTATACTATATATGAATTTGCAAATGATTGGAGACTTTTCTTTTTTAAAACTAAAATGCAAAACTTGCAAAGCAAAATTGAATAGGACTACATTTTATGGTTTCCTCATGCTCATGTTCTGTGCCTAGTTATTCCATCGATCAAGGGGTTTTCGATTGATCAAGGATATTAACTATCTGAGACCTGTGTTACACATTTATCAAAACTGCAGGATCGGCAGCGGGGATATATTCAGGACTCACATATGGGCTGAAGGAAGCTCATGACTGAGTAATGTTATGCTTATTAATTAACTCAAGATTTTGAATTCTTGGATTATTTGATCGTTCAATATGTAATTAGATGCTGTGTTGCTGGCACTTACTAGAAGAAGATTACATAATGATTTATTGTGTTGGATGCAGAAAAATAGCGCAGTGGCGGGAGCAATCACTGGGGGTCAGGAGACTCATCTCAGGAACAAATGGTGCAATGTTCTATCACTGGAGCTGCAATCTCTACCGTTGCAAACCTTCAAACTGGAATGTTACGAATGCCCTGTTAGTGTTAAAATTGGATGTTGAGAGATTCGTACATATTTTTTTTTGGTTTTTCTTCAAAAGCTTTTGAATTCTTGCCCAAGCAAGCCCCCTTCTTACTAACGAGTCTTTGGTTTACTTAAGAAGAGAGACGATCAATCTAATTTTACTCATTATAAGCTTTTCTATTTCTTTCTTCTTTTTCATTATATCATTTTTTTTTCTAACTCAGATTATTATTTAACTAAGAGTTAGAGATTAAATTTTTAAAGTATTGATATTCATTTTAGTGGGTTAATTTTGTTTATTTATTTTTTATATTTTTTAACAAATATATACATTGACTTACCAATCAATCACTTAACCATAAGGGTACGGTTATATAATTCATTATTACACCTATAAGTTCTTTTTGGGAAAAACTATGTTTTGGGTTTTTGGGTTAAATTTAGTTTTTGTTCCCCTATTTTCGAATTAATGAAATTAGTGTTCTAATTTTTGAAAAAAATTGTAATTTTTGTTTCTTTTCACTTGGTCACAAAATTATATATTAGAAACATATACTTTTAAAAATATAGGGATTAAAATTAAGTTTTAATCGGATTTCCCCCCCCTTCTTTTTACTCCTTTCTTTTAAGTTGGATATTTCAATGTATTTGATTTATTATAAATTTTGAATCGGATTAAGAATAATATTAAATTTCAATTAGTTTAATTTAACTTTTTGTATTTTTGTTTGAATTAGTATATTGGTTTTTATCCTTTTTTGAATTTTATTTAAGAAGTAATATTTTTTTTTGTCAAGAAACAAATAAGATTTTATTAACTAGAGTTATAAATAATATTTTATTTAAGAGACATAAAATAAACAGTTAAGTATATAATAAATTAAACTAATATTTTTAAAAATATAAATATATTTTTAAAAATACAATTAAGGGTTTATAATGCATGTATAGTGGTTTTTACATACCAACCAATGCCTGTTAGTTTAAGAATAAAAACTTGTTATTTTAAATAAGTCAGGAATTATAAATTCGATTATTAACTTGAAATAGAGACAATTTTAGATGAGTTAGAAAATCAACTAATGATTTTAAAATATAATTTTAATTTTTTATTTTATTCAATTTATAATTTTAGTCTTTATATTTTGAAATAGAGACGTTTGATTTTAAAAAAATTTAAAATTTTGATCTAATTTTTATTTTTGATTATATTTATTTCTTATATTTTAATTAAATAAATAATTTTTTGATGATATTTTAAATGAGTATGTTAAGTTTATTATTTAATTGGGTCAAAATAAAAAAAAATTAAAATATAGACAAATTTAATAATTGAAATTAAGAGATAAAAATTACAAATTAAGTAAAATAGGAAGATCAAAAGTGTATTTAAACAAAAAAATACACTTGATTGTTCTAATAAACTCTAATAATATAGTAAATTATTAGATTATCAATATCATTAGTATGTTATTATTTAAAGAATAAAAAAAATTAAAATTAAAAATTTATTTGATAATCAAAATTAAAATAAAAAATTTTTTAAAGGATCAAAATAAAAAAAATTCAAAAAACAAAAATAAAGAAGACCTTATATTTAAGAGACAAAATTCATATTTAAGCCTACTTTTTAAGTTAAGAGTTCTCTATATAATAATTACTAGAGTCTTTTGTTTAGACTTGTTATTGATTTAATTAAGTAACAATGTAATTATTATTATTTTATTTCAAACAATAACATGTTTTGTCTTATAAAATATTTTTTTAATAGAAGTCCAAGTTATTCTCTTTCATGTATTGGACAAAGTCCTATCCCATTACAAGTCTTAACATGTGGTGTCTTTTAATTATTATAATGACAAAAAATTGATATTTTGACATTCTCTTAATTAAGACTAGGTAAAACTAAATACAAATGGATCAAATATTAATTTTAAAAAAAAGTTGTTTAAAGAAAATAATTTTTAAATTTGAACAAATAATTAATTTGGTCTCTAAAGTATTAACTTTTTTTCTAAAAAGTTTTTAAAGTAATAAAATTATATAATTAATCTCTAAAATATTAAAAATCATGCTATATTGTTTTTTAAGTATCGAAACATTCTTCAAATATATTAATAATAAAGATATCAACCTAGAAACTAAATTGATGAATTTTTAATATTTTAAGGACTATTTAAGAGAAAAAGCAATACTTTAGTAAACAAATTGATGATTTATTATTTATTATTTGTATCTCATGTAAATTTGTCTTTTTTTTTTAAATTAAATATATTGAAACATATAATCCATAAAGCTTTTTAGAAAGTACTGGTTTTCATTTCATTTTATTTCAGGTTTCAATTTATATTAATAATTTTTTAACATTCAATGTTTGTTGTATACTAAATAATAATATCAGTTTCTGAAAAGTATAGAGTAAATTTTGAAAATATTATTTTTACTTAGTTTTAAAAAAATTAA
>JAMLFT010001960.1:0-27876 GCA_026544285.1 Pachyrhizus erosus | reverse complement strand
TCTATAAATAATTTATCATTTTGTCACGTTATTATAAAATTTAACATGATATTAATATATATATTTTATATAAAATAATTTTAAATTTTTTAACTAATATGATGTCATAAATAATTTTAAATAAGATAAGAATTTAAAAATATATTTTATAAAAAAAAAATATTTAATTATTTTTTAATAATATAATAAATTAATAAATTATTAATATCATAGTTAGATAATTATTTAATATTATTATTTAATATATAAATTAAAATAAAAAATGTAAATTTTTAAAAAATTTATTTTATAAAGATTATTTTTTAAAATGATTTTCATTTTAAGTTTCAAACAAAAATTTAACACTTGTTTGTCTTTTTCATTGTCGTTCTTTTTTTTTCATTCTAAATCTTTTAAATTAAAAAAATGAAATTATTAAAAAAAATCACGAGAAATTGTATAGAATTTTTCAACATAATTCATATAAAAATAGTAAAAAAATAAACAAAATTGTATGAAAATTTTCAAAAAAATTTAGATATATATATTTTTGAATATTTTAAGACTTATATGAAATTTGCCTGCAGATATAAATTTGTAGGAAAATTTACAGAAATGTAAAAGTTTTTTGTAAATTTAAATCCACAAAAAAAACATAAAATAAAAAATTGACGATAAAATTTGCATAAAATTATTGCAAAAAATATTAGCAGAAAAATTCATAAAAATTCATTATTTCTAGTAATATTTCATTTAATTAAAATATATTAGAGAGTACGTTATTATCAAATTTTGTTGTAATAATTAATTTAAACATCATATTTAATTAGGATAATTTCTAATTACACGTGAAAAAGTTAATTACATCCGTCAGATTATTTTATTTAAGAATCAACTGTTATAAATTATTTTTTCTTTTCAATTTTCCAGTCTTCCTTTCTTGTTATACCCATTCCCTTTCTCTTTCTACAACACCAGCCTCCCCCGCTGCCCTGCGTTGGCGACTCACCTCACCGGGTTAGCGAACCACCGCATCGTGACGACGAACCACTGCAGCGCCTGCCTTGCCTTCACCAACAATGGCTTTGATTTTTTTTTATTTTTTTTTTCAGATGTGGTTGCAAACAGGATTTCTTGTTTCTATTTTGAATTTATACTTTCTTCAATGGCGATTGAAAGGAGATCGACTATGATTGCTACGAGACTAGTTGTTGTTGCGCTGAAATGAACCATGATGAACATTAGAAAAATAATCCATAAATTGCAATAAAAAAGAAAAAAGAGAAGTTTGAGATGATTTTTCAATCTTTTATACTGGATAATCTAGTATTCTTTTACATGAAGATAATTAATTCAATAGTTGTGGTCGGACTCTATTATGAATTTCTAACCACATTTTTCATAGAACCCTCCTATCCCTTTTTCTTCGAGGTAGGCTTGTGGAAGAAGGGACCGAGAAAATTAGTAAATATTTAAATATTAGTAAATAAAAAATACCAAATTAGTATAAAAAAGGTTACTATATATAATATATACAATAAAATGAAAAAGTTTACACAGACAGTGTTGATAAAGAAGGACAAAAAGAAGAAAAAAAAAAAAACAAAACCATTGGATTTTAAATGAATTAATTTAATGACCACAAATTATTTTTCCATATGATTGGATCTTTCTTAGAAACTTTTAAATTTCAACTTTGAAGACTAGAGCCTAGAGCGAATCTGCTTCTGCTCTCAGCATGTCACCACCATCATTATCTGTCAATGCTACTAACAAAAGTTGTCAATAAAAAAAAAAAAAAAAAAAAACTTATCCAACTCCACCACCGCAAAAAGACAAACTGAGAAGTGAAGAGGTTGACAAATTTAACAGTGTCTTCTCAGTGTTCACACATGACATATCTCAGTGTTTTCTCAAAAATAGAATCTTTGAGAACTTTGCCAAGATTGAGAATAATAATAATAAAATTAAGAAACTTCAAACTCAAACCCATTCAGCTATTTCAAGATCCAAATGCTCTTATCTAGATGTAAGAGAGGAATGCTCAAGTCCATATCTTATAAAAAGAATATCGAATTTGCAGTGATATAAATCAAAAGTAATTACAATAAGCATTGACATACTTTGTAAGTTGAAGATGAGTATTCCATTAATCCACACAATATACTACACAATCAATTATGAAATACAAATATTTTTCAAAATTAGTTCACTAATTGTTGCATAATTTTACTATGCAATAAACTTATACATGTATTTGTTAGTAATTAGAATCAAAGTCAAGCTCACTATATCTTGAAATATCAAAATAAATTTTTAAAAATGTGTACGGAAATAAAAAAAATAGATTGTAAAAGACGCATGTTCATATTATGTTATGTTTTAATAATATAATTTGAACAACCTTTTAACGGTTCTCACTATTGTATATTTTTTACACTTTCTTTTATTTCAATTATTTTAAATATTTTTTAATTACAAATATTATTTATTTATAAAAACACCAAAGCTTAATTTTAAACATCCTAACATGACACGTTATAATAAAACTAAGTAAGATATTTTAAAATAAGTAATTCATTAAACAATAAATATTGAACATACTTTAATGTATTGTTGTTATTTTAAAGGCCATAAAAAATTACATTTACAATAAAATAATTTTATTAGTCTTATATCTTTTTATTAATATGAGCACAATTGATTTGGAAATTAAATACTATTTATTATAAACCTTTGCTATGGAATAAGTATACAAACAAGAGATTGATAATTTGAATTTTGAGACGCCAATAAATATTGTTCTTTCTGTCACTGATCTTATAGTTTATTTGTTTCTTCTTGTCATCATCATTTGTGAGACTCCGGTACATGCGTATGGCTTCTAGGGCTCGAGTGTACCAATAAGTATGAACTTTTGACAAAGCAAATCAAATATCATGTTGTATAAAGTGTTCTCTTCATACTCTCCAACAATTTAAAAGCAAATGTTTTTTTAATGTTTGTTGACTACTATTGTTGTGAAAACTAAAATGGAGAATAATATAATTTATTTTGATTTAATAGATTTGTTGAATATAATTAATAGTTTTTATTTGTAAATATTATATTTTGTATAAGTAAAAATATAAATATAAACTTTATTATAAATTAATGAAATTTTTTTATGACATGTGAAACTCGTAACTAACTTTAATAATTTAATAATTTTATGTATTTAATAAGAAAAAAATATTTAGTTATATATATATAGTCTTTCCATCTTTTAATTGTGTTAATTGATTTTTTAATTAATATAAAAAATGTCTAATTCGTCCAACTCATTTTGGAGTCTATTGGGGATGAATTGAATTGTTCTATTGATATTCCTATAGTGAAATTTTTTTTAACCATATTTTTAATATTTAAAAGATTCAAGTTTAAGACATTATTTAATGAATTAAAGTTCAGTTTACTTAGATTAATATTATGTTAGATTTTAATTATTGTATAATTTAAATATATTTTTGTCTTTAAAATTCATATTTAATTTTTAATTATTTTATTTTATTTTTTAGTTTTGAAATTTTTTCATTTTATATTTCGTTCTTATCATTACATTAATTTTATTAAATGATTTTTGAAATATTTTTAAAATTTTACTTTGATTTTTAAAATATTATAAAATTTTTATTTTGATCTTTGAATTATTTTTATCATAATAGTTTATATGTTTTTTTATAACATATTTCAAGTTAATAGAACTAATATAAGAATAAAAATAAAAAATAATTTTTTTAAGAATCAAAAGTCAATTTTTTATTAAAAATCAAATACAAAATTTAATTTTTTTTAAAAAATAAAAATATATTTAAGTCTTATTATATTTATTAAATATACTATATTTATCAAATTTAATAATTTAATTCGTGTGGATCAATATATAGTCAAAATGCATAACTAAACACGTGTGAAGTAAAAAATATTAAAGAAAAAAATTAATAAATAATCCATTATAAATTATAATATTATTGAGATTAATAATTAGTCCGTAGCTTTATTCTAACCGAGACTGACAAAAATAGCCAATGATATTAATGACCTCTATCTTGGCATGCATAATTATATGTTATGTTGTTAATAGTACCACCAAGGAGTTACGATTTTTTTTTTTTAATGGTTGGAGTTACGATTCTTATTATTAATTAAAATGGGAAATATGTAACTTATACTAAAAATATAATTCACAAAGTAATAAATTACTTCAATCAATTACAATGTTGATATAATTTACTTTCAATCTTAGCCTTGTTAATATGATAATTAATATTGCTAATTTTATAAAAAAAAAATTACATGTTATCTTAAAATAATATTTATAGTAATCATAAATGATAAAAATTTAATTTCTCAACATTTTTTTATTTAAATTAGATTTTTTTTTTATATTCAAATAAACTCGCACAATTTACTAGTATTACATCTTGTGACGAGTGTCCTATTTATTACTGAGATATATTTTAACTAAGTAAAAATACATAAACAATTTCATTTAGGAAAGAAAAATTTATTGTATTTTACAACATATTTTTTTAATTACATTTTTTATTAATTAAAAAAAGTTTTATCTCTCATAATAGTTTTATTTGAATGTTTTTTAGATGAAATATAACCATTAATCATTTTTATTGAAGAATAAAGGAATAATGTCGCAATATTAATCAATACATGTGTGTCATATCTAAGTTTTATTTGTGATATATTGAAATGTTGTAAGCAGTTTAAAAAAATAAATAAAGTGTAAGTAACTAAGATTTGAGAAAAAAACTGAAAATTTACAAAATACTTTATATAACGTAAAAGGAATTTTTGAAAATAAAAAAATCAACAGAATAAACTTAAAAACAATTAATGGTTATATTTTTTAAAATATAAAAATATATACTAAATAATATTAAAATTACTTGTTATTGTAAGAGAACTATAAAAAAAAAAAAAAAAAAAAACTGTCAGGTTTAGTTGAAAATAAGAAAAATATGCAAGTGTGCTTTTCTTTTAATTTGTTTGTATGTAGTGAATGATGATGGTGACGTCCCATTTCCAATTAGCTGATGATAAATCTAACTTATTACATACGGTGGGCAGTACTGATATGTATTTTGTTTAAGAGGAGTCTGATTTGTGCTCTTAATTCCCTCCCTTATTACATTACATAGTTCATCCATATGAAGTTATGAACAGAGAAAAAGAGGACCAAACCAAAGGACAAGTGGAGTTCAAAATGAATGATTAAACATAGTCCCACCATAGGGAAGAATTTGAAAGTAAAGAAAATGATACCTGTTAATTATTTGTCATGTTTTTCACAAAATGAATGTAGGAGCTTAAGTCAAGGTCAACTTAAAAAATCAATAATGAGAATGTGACACTCGCCTACTTATGCCAAGCGATGTCTTTCTCAACCATCAACCATCAACCATTTCATGCTATTACTGATCTGATTCACGTTAATCACGACCACACCACACATTTTTTTATTCACATTTGATCACACTTTCAAGTCTTTACACTGGTTGATAAAATGAAACTCACCTGCTATACTATAATATTATCATACATCTCTTATTATTTTTTAGAATATTCACAAGAATGAATATTTTTATATCTATTAAAAAATTATCATAATATATTTTTAATTTTATTTTAGATGAAAGTTTTTTCTTTTTTTATGAGAAGGAATAAATATATGTTATTTTCATAAAAATCTAAGTGTTTGTGTATAATAATCACCATTTTTACGTATAATATTTTTAAAAATGTCTTTTCATATAAATCATTATCGTCAAACCGACATCCTGTATAAAAATTGTCTTGGACTTGAAGGAAATTTCCTCGGTAATTCATTCCTTATCTATAATTCACCACTTGTCTCCCACAGTTTCAAAATTCAAACATGCAATAATTCAATTATATATTACCATCCCTATTTTTTTTTTAATTTAATTTTACATACTTACATGTCAAAAGCATTTTTAAAATTAAGAAATATAACAAAAGTTTATCCATAAAATAATAATTAAAATACATTGACATTATACTGCCATCTAATCCGGCCGGAGCAAGTATGACTATTGGAAAAAGAAAGATTTATTTATTCAATATTATTATTTAACGTAATTACATGTCTAATACTCAATTTGAAGTTCCCTAAACCCCAAACACTAATCCGAGACTATTGACTAAATGTGTTTTGATTAAATTCAATTTGAAGTTAACAATAAAAGTTAACTCAACAAATAATTTTGAGAGTCATAAAATTAGACACTAGAAAGAGAATTTAGAATTATACAAAATAGAATAAGTGTAAAAAAAGGACAAAAGAAAAAAGTAAAAAGAACAAGGAAATTGTGGTGGTCCTAGGGAATTTCTAGTTCTAATCTCCCCAAACTTTCAACCTAGGAGTATCTCTGTCTGTGTCGTGGGCTGTCTAACTAAATATTATCATCACGAACTTGTTCATTCCTTAGGTATGTGTTTGTGTTTGTGAAGAAGCTGAACCAAACAAGCCCGCAAGTCAGTTCAGTTCAGTTCTGGGCGTGTGGATGGAAAAGCAACTTCTTCTATTCTAGTTCCTCTTTCCTTTCCCCGATTAATTACTATGCCACCTGGTAATACCCTTTCTCTTCATAATTTTGATTATTCATTGCTCCTTTCCACTTTTTTCAGTTTTCCTGGGGATTAGCGATGCTTAAGTAAATCGCAGCCATGCTGTGTTTGGATTCGATGACACTCTACTAGAACTCAAATTGCTTGTATTTTCTTTTTGTGAAACTTTACTTAATTTGATTTTCGTCTGTGTCGATGTAACTTTGTAATATTTTATGCTTTGCACCTTTTCGTTGAAAAATACAATCGGGACGTTAGAGTTGGGACCGTACTCAGTAGCTTACTTTGGTACGGCACAACTTTTACTTCATGGACCCAATTTTTGCCTTACTATTCATAGCACATGGGGGAATAATTGACTGCTATATTACAGATATAGAAAAGAGGATTATCAAGTTTTAATTCTTAGTCCTTGATCACAGTATGTGGTCTCAGTTAATGCTCCCAAGTTAAGCATGATTCCCGTGTCACTACCAACCAAGACAGAAAGGAGGAAGGAACAATAGGATGAGTTATGAATTGGTGGACTAATTTGACATTATCATGGCAGGTTTGGAGTACAACATCGATGATCTGTTTGAAGAAGCCAAGAAGAGATGGCTCAAGCCTGTGGAAGTGCTTTACATTTTACAGAATCATGACAAGTGCGAGTTCACCCACCAGCCCCCTCATCAGCCACCTGGTAATATCTGTGTTCATTTTGTTGAAATTTATGAAAGAAATGAAGGACAGTTTTTCCAACTCTTATTTGATACTGGATTATGTGTTACTGATTGTTGAAAATGTTGCTTGACTTTCTTAACAGGTGGATCCTTGTTTCTGTTTAATAAAAGAGTCACGCGCTTCTTCCGTAAAGATGGTCACAACTGGCGGAAGAAAAGATGTGGCAGAACCGTGAGCGAAGCGCATGAACGTCTTAAGGTCTGTTATAAGTGTCTATGGTGTTATGATAATTAAAATTACCTGAAATGATCTTTATAATTTTGCAAATGCTCCAATTTTGACATGTGTTATGTTTTATGCAAATGCTCCAATTTGCACACTAATTTGGACCAAGCTCCTTCCTTCCTTTTAGTCTCAAATAAGAACTATGCATTAAAAAAATAGAAGATGAAACATACAATAATTGACCATACTAAAAGCTTGAAGTTTTCATACCGATTGAAATTAGAGCTTCTTCTACTTCATCACTTTCCTTTTTATTATTTATTAGAGGAAATTGAATAAAAAAAAAAATTGACATTGTTTCTGTTATATCTTTTATGCATGATATATTTCTACTTGGATTTTGTTTGTTTTCTTGTTTAAATGCAAAAGGCTGTAAATGTTTCGAGCAGATCTGAGTGATTAAATTACAGTCCTTAAACGTACTAAATTATTAGGAAGAAATATTCAAATGTCAAACATATCGAAACAAAGTATTATTTGAAAATAATTAATGATTCTTGTTGGAAATTTCATTTTCAAATCTATCTCCTAATCTGCTCTGTACCATAGATAGCTTCCAAAAAGCTTCTGGAAAAAGCAATACGTATTTAGTTTGTCTAGCACTCTTTATGTGCATGAGCTGTAATAGAACCTTGAGATGTAACCGATTTGTTGTTTATTAGTTTTATTGGTGTTGAGCATTTTTCTCTTTTGAATATAATTCACTTATTTTTGCTATGTGTTTTGTGATAGAATTCTATGTGTTGATTTTCTCAATCTGATTGATCCTACAAATCTGCATGGTTAGGTTGGAAATGTTGAAATCCTAAACTGTTACTATGCACATGGAGAGGAGAACCGTACTTTTCAGAGACGGAGCTATTGGATGTTGGAGCCGTGAGTAAATTTTAACTGTTTGTTGGAAACAATTACAAACCATATTATGAAGTTATCACTACTAATTGTATCTTTTAAGATCTACATACTAACAAAGCTCAGATTAAAGGTAACTTTTATTACCCAGATAAAATTCACTTGATTTTGAAACAAAATGAACCTTCAGTATATGTAACTAATATTAAGATGGGTTTGTTTATATGCCAATATGTTATTGTTGTACGTGTTCATATTTGATCATTCACTATTTGTTTCTTGACAGGCAATATGACCACATTGTTCTTGTGCATTATAGAGAAATAAGTGTGGTGAGTTTCCAGAACATGATATCAGATAAACATAATATGGTACTTGCATTTATCATGAGTATTGAAAGGTGGGAATCCTTTTTGTGCAACAGGTCTCGCCATCCTACACTCCTACCTTGTTTCTGAAAACTAAAATGAAACTTTAAGCATATCCTCCCTTTTCAGTGTTCAGAGTTGAAACTTCAATTAAATAATTTAGTGTTTTTTTTCTTATGAAATTTCAACCTTCTGTAGTATTTCTTATGAATGCCACCTTTCTGTATTCTTTAATTCTTTACTTTCTGTAAATGACTTACATAATAGTCCAATGAGCTGTTTATATTTCTTCCATAAGTTCAATTCTCTCTTGTTTTTCAGTTCTAAAACTCTCCAATAAATAAACATGTGTACTTCCAAAGCAAATTATGTTCATCTATTACTATATTTTGTATATTACAAAATAATTCTTACATCATCACTCCCAATATGGACATCAAAGAGCTAAAATTGTGATGAAATGTACATTTGCAATATGCTAACTTCTTGAAACTTGGTTTATATCCTCCTTTTGAAATGTACTTTTCTTTATGCTCAGTGACATTACTCTCTAACTACATAGATCTTCCCCTACAGGTTTCTTGCCAGCTTGCCTAATTTTATGGTTATTATTTAGTTTTGTTATTAAAGACTTGTACCAACGCACTGTTGCTTTCTGGAACTAAATACTTCATTTTCTGATTGTTTATGACCTCAAATGGAGATATATTCAAATCTTCACATGAATCATCACTTGTTACCTCTCTGAATAGCAATTATCTGGCCACAGTTACCATTTGCAATTAGTAGATTGTTTCATTGTGCTGCTGTTGGCCATAAGACAACACCATCTTTGGGAGGGAACAAGGTTTAGGGGGTATATTACAGAAGGAATAAACTAAAAAATAGCTAGAGGGTCAAATAAAGCCGTTTCCAAGAGCAGTTAGGAGGTTAGGAGGTTAGGTAGTTAAATAGGGGAAACTGCAGTGGAAAGGGACTTTGGGGAAACATAACAGAAACTGACACATTCTCAGTGTAAATGGCCATTTCCTCTTGTCAAATTCTCCTCTTGTATCTCATTCCTCAGATAACAGTTTCACTCTTCCTTTCACATCTGCTCCTATCTCTCTTTTCTATTTTCTTATTTTGTTCATAGGTGGGAATTGTATGAGCAACCCAAGGTTGAGTTTGACATTTCACATTTTGCAGGGGAAATCCAATTCTGAACCTGTCACACAATTGTCATCAGGTTCCTCTCCTGTTTTTAGTCAGAGTCATAGCTCGTATACTGCTCACAACCCAGGGACAACATCCATGTTTGGTGATTCATGTGAACCTAATCAGAATTTCTCTAGTCCTGGGTCTTTAGAAGTTACATCCAAAGCACAAAAAGCCTTGCGCCAATTGGAAGAAGAGCTGAGTTTGAATGAGGACAGCTTAAATGAAATTGCACGCCATTTAATCCCATGTCAAGATCAAAGAGTGGTTTATAAGCAAGATAAATCTGCAGCTTTATCTGGACCAAATCATCAAGGACAACCTTGTGATGGATATAATGGAAGACAAGGTAATTTAGACAAACTTAAGCTGTTAAGAATTAATGCCTTTTTTGGTGGGGGAGGGTTCGATAAAAATAATATGTTAGAAGCTAATGAAACATTTGAGTTATTATCCCTATTTTATACTTTTACCTTGTAGTGTTGTTTTCATTTGTTCAGTTATAGATGTTTGTCTTCTACTTATGTAACATGCCGGTGGCTTCTTCCACCCTCACAGCTAATTTGCTGTGGCTGTTGAGTTAAATTTATAACATACCTGCTTATTTTAAGTTGTCCAAGGCTATCATAGCCATATGTATCAGTATGACCGTATCTTCTATTCTTCTAATCTTCTAATTTGGCAATGGTACCCTTCTGTATGATAGATTTTCTTTAGGTGAAACCTAACTCCCCAATTGTTATATGCTGGTTGTTTCATGTGAATCTTAAAAGAGTGTGGGGCAATTATTGTGAATCAGGTATTCAGAAATAAAAAGGTTTGAAACAACAACCTCACAATTAGGTCTCCTGTATCTGGAATTACTACAGGAGGAATTCAAGAGATCTTCATAAAAATATATTAACCATGCAACGCAGTTTTCAAATATTTAATGCACAGAACTCTATATGTTACATAATATGTAAATGTTGTTTATCCTCTTTTGTGCTTGAGAAATTAAAAATGTTCTTATTTTAAGATATTGATTATTGAAATGTGATAAATCTGTACAAATCTATATGAATTTGTATTATTCACTATTCAGTGAGTGGGGTTACAACATGTGTACCCATATATACACGAATAAAATGTTATTTAAAAGATAAACTTATCTAAAAGTTAAACTGCATATCTAATCTTCTAAAAGATAAACTACATATCTGATTACAATTAACACTCCCCTTCAAGTTGGAGCATATATGTCTTGTTACATATGTAAGTTATGCTAGGATCCTCTAAGGACATTAGTCAATACGTCTGCCAGTTGTTCATTAAATCTCACATGGGTAGTCTTGATGATGCTGGAGAGGATCTTCTCTCTAATGAAGTGACAATCAACCTCTTTATGTTTAGTCTTTTTATGAAAGATTGGATTGGAGGAACGGTGCTAAGCTGATTGGTTATCACAATCAAGTTCCATAGGACCTATCTCACAAGTAAATGCTTTAGCCATAAAATTTCTTAAGTTGTATTAGCCATAGGACGAAATTGAGCTTTGGTACTTGACCTTGCAACCAGTCTGTTTTTTACTTTTTCGTGAGATCAACTTACCACCAATAAACTACATATCTAATCATATCTAAAAGATAAAGTACATATCTTATTACAATCAACAAAGTGTTTTGTTGTAAATTAGTTATTCATCTGCTCAACCTTTTTTATTTTTTTCAAACTGTCACATTCAGCTTTAGATCAGACTCAATTTATTTCACAAGTTCTTTATAGTTTGTTTTTGCATCTCCTTATTATAATTAAACAACTGTAAAGAGAGGATAGCAAAATCTTCTTGAAATTATTGTATTTTCTGTAGATGACAGTGGCACATACTTACTTAATGATTGTCCTGATGGAAATGAAAAAGCTATACACTGGACAGAGATGCTGGAATTGTGTAAACCCTTATCTGTGACCAAATTACCAGAACAACATGCATATGAGGCGATTGAAAATGTGAGTATTCCTAAGATATACTTTTTGCATTTCTTGAAACAATTGTTTCATTTAAAACTGTCGTTTAAATGATATTTGTGTCCATTTTTCTTTTGCAACTTGTCTGAAATAAAATTTCTATGCTTAAAACAGGAAATGTCATTTTCTTCAGGAAAGGGAATGATTGCCAACCTGGAAAACAATCAATGGCTAAACTCTAACAGTAATAATGTTGAAAACTGTATGACTTATTTCTACCTTAACTTCACAATTTCCCTTTTTTGCAAATAATGAAATTTCTTCCATCTGCCTTTGATGTTCCATATCACCAGCTGTATTTCCTCTAGACAGTGGAATCAAAATTCCTCTGTATTCTCTGGTAGGAAATCCAGGAACTAGCTCTGACTACTATGAAACATATTTTGACCAAATCCAAATTCAAGAACCTCTGGGGATACATTCAAACTTGACTGTTGAACAGAAACAGAAATTTACAATTAGGGCTGTTTCCCCGGAATACTGTTATGCCACTGAGACTACAAAGGTTCGTGCCTTTTAATTTCAACATTTATTATGTCCTATGTAATGATTTATCACTCTTTGCATTAGTGAACGTTATCTGCTGAATGATGTAATTCTTTTTTGCTTTTTGGTGCTTACTACTCAGCTTTACCTATGCTCCTAAAGTGCTTTAAAATGCATACACAACATGGTTCAAATATGTATGCATTTTTTGTATAATGTAATTATATATATATAACTAGGGAGTTAAAAATACAAGCTCTTAGCTTTTGATTTCAATACCTAACCATTTGGGACATATAGTTTGTCTCTACTCACTTTCCTTTTGAACTTTTATTATTTTATGTATGGTATGATACAAATACTATTTATGTTGTCTATATTTGAATCCTAAACTCCCAAGTTATATGATTAGGTGATCATTATTGGGTCATTTCTCTGCCATCACTCGGATTCTATCTGGGCATGTATGTTTGGTGATGTTGAAGTTCCTGCAGAGATAATTCAGGATGGCGTAATCTGTTGTGAAGCTCCATCTGATCTTCTTGGAAAGGTTAATTTGTACATTACTTCAGGAAATAGGGTGCCGTGCAGTGAAGTGAGAGAATTTGAGTTTCGAAATAAGACTACTAGTTGCACTCGCTGTAATTCATCCGAGACTGAAGGCAGTAGAAGTCCAGAAGAGATGTTATTACTTGTTCGATTTGCAGAGATGCTCCTTTCTGCTTCAACTTCAAAGGATGATAGCATAGAATTGGGAAGTAATCTTTCAACGGAACAGAATGATGATGATGATTCATGGAGCCATGTTATAGACACTCTTCTAGATGGCACTGGAACATCATCTGATACAGTTAACTGGCTTCTAGGAGAGCTGCTGAAGGATAAGCTGCAGCTATGGCTTTCTAACCGATCCCATGAAACAGATGAAGGGACAGGCTGTTCTTTGTCCAAGAAAGAACAGGGGATTATACACATGGTTTCTGGGTTGGGTTTTGAGTGGGCCTTGAACCCCATTCTCAGTTGTGGTGTGAATATAAATTTCCGTGACATCAATGGATGGGCTGCCCTTCATTGGGCTGCACGGTTTGGGAGGTAATAGAAAACCGAGTTGTTGATATTGATATGCAATTGTGGTAGCATTTTTGTTTCAAAGCCTTGAATAAAATATAATTGATAAAATCTGATTAGAAACCTTTTTTTTATCGAATACCTACCCAGGTAGTCAAATGGTAGAAATTGATAACTGCATTTTAGGTGTAATAATCGCGTATAACAGTATGCTTCACACGTAACAGGTTGTTTCAATCATTCTTCAACACGTATATAAAGGCTAATCAATCAAAGCCAAATGTTTAGTTTTTTATTTCAACAAAAAGCCTTTTCCCGCCATATGGACTCAGTTACATTAGTTAAATAATATTTTGTGTTGGACGAAAAACTGAATCTTCAGAAATGTCATTTAAATCAAATTGTTTTTAAACAGTTTCTCTGGAGTTTTCCTTGTAATTAATTTGTCTTACGTAGGTCTCTATTGGTCTTCTCACATGATCAAACCATCTTAAGACCAAATTCTGTCTTAAATGATCATATCAAGATTGAAACTCTTGCTTTTAGAAGCCTTTATAAATTATCTGTTCCATAAGTGTTCTGGATTTTGGGTCACTAAAATATTTTATTCCATGATAGGGAAAAAATGGTTGCTTCACTTATAGCTTCTGGTGCATCTGCTGGAGCAGTGACAGATCCAAGTTCAGAAGATCCAACCGGTAAAACTGCTGCATCTATTGCAGCCAACCATGGCCATAAGGGACTGGCAGGTTATCTTTCAGAGGTAGACCTAACAAGCCATCTGTCATCCCTCACATTGAAAGAGAGTGAGATTTCTAAGGGATCTTCTGAGGAAGAAGCTGAGTTAACTGTCAGTAGTCTCTCTAAAGAAAATTTTGTGGCCAGTGAGGATCAGGTTTCACTAAAAGCTTCCTTGGATGCAGTTAGAAATGCAGCTCAGGCAGCTGCACGGATACAAGCTGCTTTTCGTGAACATTCTTTTAGAAAACGGAAAGAAAGAGAAGCTGCTGCTGCCATGTCAAAACTTAGTTCTCAGAGCTGTCGTGATTACAATTTAGCTGCCTTATCAATTCAGAAGAAATATCGAGGTTGGAAAGGTCGCAAAGAATTCTTAGCATTGCGCCAGAAAGTAGTTAAGATACAGGTAAACCGTAATAGAAGTTGTTATTACAGCTTTACTATACTAATTGAATTCCAAGAGATCTGCATGTATCTGGATATTGGCGCTCTACAATTTGGAGGGAGGGGAGAGAGAAAAGATATAGCTAGATATGCACATGCATACATCAAGAACTTACTATTAACCTTGGCTTTTCTATGTTTATTTGGGCAGGCTTGTGTGAGGGGTTACCAGGTTCGGAAGCAATACAAGCTAATATTATGGGTAGTTGGAATCTGGGACAAGGTTGTGCTACGATGGCGGAGAAAACGAGTTGGTATACGAAGTGTCAGGCAAGAAATGGATTCAAATGCAGAAGAAAGTGATGATGAAGATTTTCTCAATGTGTTCCGGAAAGAGAAAGTACATACAGCAATTGAACAGGCTTTGAAGCGGGTGCTTTCCGTGGTCCATTCCACTGGTGCTCGTCAGCAATATAGACGCTTGCTTTCATTGTATCGTCAAGCCAAGGTAAATACGCTAATTAAAGCAAAAAATAAATTATAGGTCTGGGATACCACCAGTTAATATCTCTGGCAAGTTAGTTATATCGCCTTTTGCATTCAGATTGATCAAATAATAACTAATTCTTATGAGTAAAGCTTTCATAGTCCATTTCTATTCTGTGAGAGTCAAAAATAAAACTGTAATGTTAGGAAGTAGCAACACGATATTCTCTTTGGACACACTATTTATTACTAGATGAAATCCGATTCTGGTCTCATTAAAAAACTGATCCCGTTCTTTATTAGTGTAGTGTGGTCAGCAGCATGAGGTTTTGTTGTACTCAACAATGAAAGTGTCTTAAAAAGTGTCAAATAGTGGGTTGCTAACAAGTAATTAGGACTTGATTAAACATGCTAAGATAGCATTTAGCAATGTTTTTTATGTGAGGAGAGGTTTCCTGTTTTGTGCAATGCATAACATGTTGATTCTTTTACAGAATGAACGAGGCAGCACGAGTCATGAAGCACCGTTATCGACTTCCGAAGAGGATGTTTCCAATATGGAAGACGATGTTTCCAATATGGAAAACGATGATTGGTGGCAAATTTGGGAAATGCTCCACCCTTAATAATTTTATTTCTCTTTGATGATAAATTTCTGCCTTTGCGACTTACAAGGTCTGTGCATTTGGATGTGTAGAATAAGCTTGATTGATCTTTTAGTTTGTAAATCAGTCTAGGTTGTAGTGATAATGGCGATGGACACTTCCTCTTTTTATGTACAAAATGCCCTTCAATTTCAGTAAGTTTCTATCTATAATGGCTATGTTCACAGAAAACTCAAATAGATAAAAATGTGATATTATTATGATATTTATCTGATTTCAAATTATTTAGTATCATTTCCGATTTTAGGGAGGATCCAAATTAATCTAATTTATTATTGGATATTCCTTTAATATATAACGTCATTTTCTCTTTATCAATTTTCTATAACTTTAAATTATTTTTAAAATAATATAAAACTTTTAGATCATTTTTAAAACTTTGCTGTAAAGAGTTATTAAAATATCCTTTTGATAAAATTATGGGAATGCATCACAGCTAATATTAAGGAAAATTAACTATTCTGCATTATACATGTAAAGTCCTCTATATAAAAAGCATGGTTTATAATGTTTAAATTTAAGGTAGCTTTTGTAACCATCCTTTAGATATGTAGTTAAAGAAAATTGCCTAACTCGTGATTGAAAATAAAGATTTTGTAAAATTAATGGTAAAATTAAACTCGTATTGCATGTACGTTATTCATGATTTGACTTGGAATTTGTTTCTAAAAAAATTAATTTACAATTATGAGTGAGATGTATATACATTAGAAAGTGAAATGTAAGAATACACGACTCTTCAATTCAATAGCAAAATCAATTAATTATTAGATAATTAGGTATAATTAAGAAGTATGTACAATAGAGGAAGTTTTATTCTAAAGAAATATGGGAATGTAAATGAAAATAAGAATTAAGGGACCGGGTAATGATTCATAATAACTGATGAGAATTAATATATAATAGAAAATGATGATTTTGGAACATGCACGCACCTGGCCATTATATTTTCATCAATGGTAAGGTAAGAACCACATATCAAGAGTCAACATAAGGACCCTACCCTCCCACTTATTTTGTGGTGAGGCTAAGTCATTGTGTTAGTGTATAGACGACAAGTTTCCCATGAAAAGGTAAGTAGCACTTAAGTTGGATGATGCTAAAGATGAGAAGACTGAAACAAACAAAACCAAAAGGGCACGTCTATTGTGGTTTGCATTTAATAATACACCTCTTGTCGGTGGGAGAGAACTGAGAAATATTATTTTATGTCTAAACAATAAACTAAGCATTTGTCTCGGGTGACCATGGAACAAGATCGAAGGCTTGAGCTCATCGACCACGCAATTCATAAGCTTACACAGGACAACACCAACAAAGTCCAAGGATCCATCCATAACAAAGATGCTCAGTACCAACACCTTCTCTTTGACTCTCAGGTATGTATCATCAATCATCCTATTCGTAACTCGTGCATATAGATATGCAAAAAACTATCCTTACATATGATGTTTGTTTATTATATATATATAGACTTAATATTAATGGTATGTGTTGAATATTTTTAAGTGGTTGAGATGGGTAACACAAGTGCTGAATTTATTAGCAGTTGAAAGGAGATGAGATACTTGAGCAATTCGAAGCTTCTAGTTCTTCTGAGACGGTGGCTTCTGTAATTCAGGAAAATGAGGATGAGGGTGAGGATGTTGGGGGAAGTAAGGGAAGCGAAAATGATGAGATAATCAAAGAGCTGAAGAAGCTAAAGAGGCAGAACTTGGTGACTCATTGTCTTCTTTCGGTGATGATTGTGCTAACTGTGGCTTGGCAACTATCAGAGGTTTCTCTTATTTTGAAAGTAAAAGATGGGCTAAGCCACCCTTTTAGATCCTTTGGAAATATGCTAAAAGGGATGGTGAAAGTCCCTGACATGAATGGCCAGAAACCTGATGACAAAGAACACTCACCTGAATCTTCATCCCTTCCTTCCATGATGATTCCAGATATGTCTTACAATGGAAACTAGTGAAACTTGTCATTTTCAATTTCATTTTGCATTTTCAAGTGGTGATTGAAGGTGAGTGATCCTGAGGAAAATGGTCCCTTCTAATATTATTCATTCCCACTTGCAGGTGTTGCGTCTTATTGTAGCATTTTCATGCATTACCACTTAGGAGCAAGGCCTTCACGTCATAATGCACTGTTCTGAGAAGAAAAAGATAAATTAGCTAATTAGTAATGTAATGACATTGATAAGCAATGCCAAATAAATCTGAATCTGAGCAGATATTGACGGAGTGGAAGGGAAGGGAAGGGAAGTGAGTGTGCTCTGACCCTCCAAAGAATAGAATGGATTCAATTTACTTTAACTTTTAATCCAAACCGATTGGAATGGATGATAATTAAAACAAAAAAAAAAAAACAATAATTGATCGGATCAAGTTATTGTTCTTTTCGAAACTAATCTAATCTAGTAAATAAAGACTCCTATTCTCTTCAATTTTTATAATTTTTGTTAGTTAATATCTGAGTAGAATACAAAATGTTTACGTTCATTCTTTGTAATTAAGATGGAGGAATGTTTGCCACATAATATTTGATATTTTTTTAATACATAATTAATTAAAATTTATTAAAAATTATTAAATTTAATGAATTTCATCTCTCATTTAATTTTTTTATATAAATTTGATGTCATTTAAATTAAAAAATAATTAAATGAAATATCAAACTCATCAAATTTAATAATTTTTTACAACCATAAAGAGTTAAAAATAGAGCATCATTTGATATTTCTTTTTCAACATGTGTAATGCATTAGTAAAAGGATTAGTACTTATTTCTAAATTTATATTAAATAAATATTTTAAATATATATATTATATTATAATCAAGATTTGTAATATATAAAATTTTTTGAATATATAAATTATATTTTAGATTTATGATAAATAATTTATATTGTAATATAAATTTATTTTTAATTATTGACAATTTATTTTTAAAATGATAGAAATTCAATTTGAAAATAAAGATCAAAATAATATATTGAAATACATAAATTATTAACAAAATTAAAAACATTGATAAAGATATAAGAAAAGTGGTAAAGACGGTTAAGACAATTTTTTTGAATTAGTAGTTAAATTAAATTATTTTTAAAATTAAAATTAAAAAATATATTCAAAAGGAATAAAAAAAATAAAATTAAACTATCAATATATATAAGATTAATATAAGACGCACAACTCAATCACAATAAGAAATTTTTTTAAAAACTATCCTTTCAGTGAATAAAATTAACAATATAGATTATGTTTTTTTATTGTCATATTATTTTATTAATGACTTTAATTAAAAATATTTTTATAAAAAATAATCAATGTAAAAAATATTTTATATTCAATCTTATAAAAAATATTAAATTACACTTTTAATTTAAATATTATAATAATAATTAAAAGAGTACATAAAAATATGATTATTTATTATGAGAATTTAAATTTATAATATAAGAATGAAGATAAGATAATTTTTTTAGAAAAAAAAAATCCTTGACGTGATTTGGATTTATGATTTTTAGGGATACGAATAAGATTTTTTTTTCTTGAAAAAGATAAAATTATTAACCGATAGAATTTGTATTTTTTTTTCTGCATAGTCACACTCTTTTATTGAATCTCATTAAAAATGTGATACTTATTTTTTATTTAATGGGTCTCATTCTAAACTAGTAAAAAAATATTAATTTTAATTAATAAAACATAATGTTAAAAAGAGAGTGTAAGTAATAATTTAAAATTAATTCAGCCATTTTTTTCACATCCAAATTGCATTTAATCCATGAGAATGCCATCAATCCAACTCTGAACTAAACATTAACAAACAAACTGGCCCACTCTTGATTTGTTATCACAAGCTAACATACAATTAGTTAAGATTGGAATCCTACTCCTTTGGGTCTGCTTGAAAGAAATATAATAACTACAACATAATATTTATTTGTTACTTATACAAAAAAAATTTAACTAATATATAATATTATTAGTATGAAAATTACATATTCAATATTCTCTCCGATTTCAAATATATACCAAAACAAAACTTATTCGTGTTAATTAAAAAAGTTAATTAGTATCATTTTATTATATTAATTTCAATTAAAACTATTTTTTTCTAAAGTATTTTACATTAGAATTTGATATAAAAAAAACATTAAAAATAAAATCTCAATTAATCGGTAAGGTGAAATTGATTAAAATTTGTTTATACCTTAAACCAATATACATGGAATTTGTATTGGATAAATAATTATTTGTCCTTTAAAGTATTAAATACTGACAATTTAGTCTTTGGAAGAAAAAATTAGCAATTTAATTTCTAAATTTAAAATATATATATATATATAATATTTTAATTTTATTGTAATATTTGATGACAATCTTAACGTCAAATTGATCATTAAATATTACAACTTAATCACAAAATAGTCTCACAAAAACTTAAAGACAATACTAAAAAATTGTACTTTTTTCATATTCAAACATTAAATTGACAATTTTATTTTTTCAAAGACTAAATTATTTGTCTTATATTTTCAATGACTAAAATGATCATTTATCCAATTTTTATTGTTTGTATTTGAGATGAATAGAAATAAATGTTAATACATATAATTTAACCAATAATTCATCAATTCAATATCCTAAAGAAATGTGTTATTCGTATAATAATTTACAGAACATTTTATATCTTTATCTCTCTCAATCATATTATTTTTTATTTATTTATTACATCTCATACTACATGCATATTTTTTTATATAATATATATTTTTATTCAAATATTTAAATATAAGAGAATCTTATTTATTGTTTCATTTAGAACCTATAAAATTTCAAGACCCGCCTGCAACACCTACTAATTCAAGTGATAGGAACTTAGTTCTTCTTAGAACAAAACTTCATTTTTTTTTGTTCTAAGTTTTTTTTAGAAAAAATAAATACTCTCCAGACTTCAAAGTGAAAGACCTTCTAAGAGTTGTTCTTTGAATGTGTCTATGGCTAAACATTGAAAAGTCAACATGTAAACTAGAATATACAAAATTAAGCTTGAAAGGCTTTTTTCGACATCACAGATTCGCCTACAATGCAGGTTCTGCATCGAGTGTCCGAATTACACCGGAACATTTCGTAAACAAGGTAAAAGGTTCAAAATATGTTCAGACATTAAGCCCGCGTATAAGAACGAATTTCCACCTCGCTATATTTCTTGTTATTCCATTATATAATATATAACGGAGGCACCGAAACTTGAAGCATATAACCACCATCATACTAGGGACCTAGTTTTGGATGACTAACACCCAGAAGAGTGTGAATTTGATTTCACTGTTTTTCACAGCCTAGCTGAGTTGTGAATTTAGTAATCAAATTGTTGGTAATGGAAAGGAAACAATAAATATGAAAACTATATTCACTTCCACCAGATGAACTCATCAAGGATCCCCTCTCGCTCCTCCTCATAGCACACACAAACACAAGATCAAAAACCATTCACTTAAGGAATACAGAAAGAAATTGCAGTTTTATACCACCTTTTACCTAGGTGTTCCCAGGATGAAGCATTCTTAACACAACCAAAGTGATGTTTACATGCTTAAGAGCATGAAAAAACGTCAATCACTACAAACCCATATTATTTTTAATCTGCTTTGTTAAACCTGCAATGAACATTAGGATTACGTACAATACCACCAAAGGCCTGCAAATTGCAAAGAACTACAAGACTGGAGAGGAAAATGACAACCCCTTGCTAGGCCATTGCTGTTAGTGATACAAGTGGAATCATGCCACCGCAGTCAAGCATGGATGAAATGCAGTACCACATGCTATCCACTGCCGTTTCCTCCCACGTGGCACCACACACACAGGAACCTTCAGCCATTCTTTCTTTGCTATATTGTAAGTAACCAATCGGTTCATTTGTTTTGATCTCAGGGACAACATGAGCAAGCCTTTGTTTCCCAGGCAAGTCATTCTAACGTGCTTCCCATAAAAGTCCAAGCACCATATGTTTGGCATTCTGTCAACCTCCTTCCACAAGAGAGTCATTTTCTGCAGCTCCCATATGCATACACAAGTAGCTGCATTCTTTGTGAGCAAACCCACAAGCATGATCTGGCCATCACACTCGGCCAGAGTGTGGTCAGTCAGATGCAATGGAACTGGGATTATATATTGTTTCCAAATCCCAGTTGCCATATCATAGGAAACAATCCCTTCAGGGTCTGCACGCATGAAGTAAAGCGTGTTGTCAATAGAGACAGCTTGAGACCTAAAGTTGAGCGACAATGGCAGCTTCAAACCCGCAGGCATGTTTCCTGGACGACTCCAAAAATTTCTGACTGAGTCATATACTTCGTATTCTCCATCACAACCAACCCATAAGATCTTGTAGCCTGAATTAGCAGAGTTTCCATTTGTCGTCATCCCTACCGCAATACGAGACCAGACCTTAACTGATCGAGCTGGCAACTCCTTGAAGGATTGAGTCAGTGGGTTACAAACAAAGAAGTTTCGATGACCAATGTCAAGAAAGCAAACTAAACCGCCAGCAGAAGCCACTGGTAAAACAATCAATTTTGTGGGCGGTGTTGATATAGTTGGGTGATGCCATTTTTTCAAAGAAGGGTCATACATGGCTCCCGAATTCACATTTTCATGGGTAATGGTGTAAAACCATGGATTTTCCTGTGTCACTTGAGTACAATGCTGAGAAAAACTTTGAGAAGTCAACATGGAATTCCACTGCCGGCAGACTGAGCGGAAGCGGAAAAATGTAGCAATTGGAAGTCGTGCAATCACAGCCTCAAATAAATCTTCAGGAAAATCTTTCCAAATTTCTTGTTCCATAACTTCAGTTGTACAGGATCGTCCAGATGATTTGCCCCTGCTTCTATCTCTTCGAGATTTCTTAGTTGGTGGAGGCTTTGCAGGCTCTGACATCCTGAAACTGCCAGACTTTCCAGCTGACATTACGAGGCCACAGAAGTCATCTACAGAGCTATCTTCAATGTCAAGGGAGGTCCATCTGCAAAAGGTATATAATTCATATGCTTCCTGACATTAAGTAGAAGTTGAACTAACATTCCTACAAATATCAGAGCATTATTCACAGATAGAAAAGTGTAATTGAAAAGCAAATCACGTAACCATCAACTAAAATACAAATTGATATTATAGTCCAAATTCAGACTGAGCCCACCAAGATTATAAAATAGATAAAGGATTTGTTTAGATAAGTTTATCCATAAGCATTTTTAGAAAAAAAAAAAAAAAACTAAAATGAACTTCTCCATAAGCTAAAATTAGTTTATGTGTAAGCTAATTTATAGAAGCTCTCTCCTATAGTTTCTCTAAGATGAGTTTTAACTTATGTATAATCTAATTTTAACTTATGGAGAAGCTCTTTTCATTTTTTTCTACTTATTTTATTCTCCTAAAAATACTTTTGGACAAGTTTACCTAAACAGACCCAAACATAATTGCACACACAAATAGACTAGGAGGGGTGGAGGACACAAATTTGAAATTTCTTGATTTGTCAAAATACCAATCACACTAAATAAGTGTTATATATGCAGTAGCAAAAGTGAGACTTAACCTTTTACTACAGGATCAGGACTATTTATACTATGGGAAATTGCATGTAAGCTTAAAAGATATCAAAGTAAATAGGTGCGATGAATCAATATATTTAAAGGATCAAGAGGATTCAAACAAGTATCAATTCAAGTATATGTTTCATAAATTTGCACAAGCAAAACTGCCCTGCAGTACATATCTGAATGGTTATATAACTATAACTAATCTACAACATGACAGTTGATACACTAGACAACTCTACTTAGGTCCTCTTTGAATAAACTTCTCCATAAGTACCTATAGTAGAAGAAAATGTGAAGGTAAAATGAATTAAACTTCTCTCATAAGTTAAAAACAATTTGTGGAATTCAACTTTTATAAAATCTCTCTCACCTAACTTCTCCAAAAGCTGAGGTGCATAAATTGATTTAATTTATAGAAGATTTTTCATTCATTTTGCTTTTTCTTTTCTTTTCATAGGAGTGCTTATTGAGATGTTTATCCAAACAAGTCTTAAATAACAACAACAACAACAACAATTGTTTTATCCAACTAGGTGAGGTCAGTTACATGAATCACATGATGCCATTGAACTCAATCAAAAACAAAATTCTCAGAAGAGCCGTAGGTGCCAAAACAGACATTTTCAAAACCATAATTGTAAAAGAAATGGAATTTCACTTCACTATATTTAGTATGTAAGTGTAATGTAGCAGATATCTTTATTCTCTAGCATCTAGGATTTTGGGTGAGTCAACCAACAGTTCTTCTCAGGAATCCCATGTTAATTTTCATGAGATAAAATCAATTTCTACTAAATATGGTGCCCTAAGGCTCTAATAATACTTTGCAAAAATGTTTATTAAACCTGATGGAAAGGTTATATCATACGAGTAATCACCCTCACAATTGTCACCACTTCATTATAATAACAACCTTTTTTCTGATAATATGCATCCTCAGGTCAGAAGTAACTAAAGCTCATCTATTTAAAAAATTGGGAATTATTAGTGTTTCAACAAAACATAATTAAAAAAAATGTTTCAAATAGAAATACAAGCAACAGTTTAGTTTTTTCTCTTATTCCTTTCCTTACTTTCTTTTAAGGACAAGGGCCCAACAGGCTTGAATTTCTCCAAAAGGTTTGCTAAAAGCTTCATTCAATTATATATACTTGACCAATAAAGAATGTGAGTGAGGTGTGAATTAGCAATACAAAACCTTCCTTTGTGTGATACTATGACAAACAATACACAAAATCCAGAAAGTTGATGCTTATCCCATAAGGAAACACACTAGAAATAGTAGGCGCTCACATATTTCCAATAGTTAAACCCACCATTCAAGTAATCTGACTGTGATCTTTGCAAGGATTGCTTACTGCTAACAGAGCCAAGTATGATATGTGGTTCATAAAGGCTTTGTTTGGATAAAGTTTTTCACAAGCATTTACAAGAGAAGGAAAAATGAAATAAGCTTCTCCCATAAGCTAAATTAAGTTATGCGTAAGCTAATTTGCAGAATCTCTCTCATTTAGGTTCTCCAAAAGCTTGTTTTAACTTATGCAAGTATATACTCCTTGTCTCTTAGTTGCTTAGTCAAAGAAAGGATTTAAGGGTAAAAGAAAAAGGTTGTATGCGTGTATTATCCTCCTTGCATGTCTGCTAGATCTCTCTAAAGAATTACATACATACATATATGTTTGTGCGAAAGACAGAGAGAAATAATTTTTTAAAAAAAAAAGTTGGCATCCAAATGCAGCTCCAAACCGCAACACTAGCCAAGAACAAAGGACGATTTCGACCAATAGAAAACAAAGTAAAATTTGATCTAATATAAAACTAGAACATGTTTTTTATAACGGTAAAAGAGTTTTAGAAAAACACAAGAAAGGAGTATAGAAGGAGAAAGGAAGAGGAAGTAGGCATGAATGTGAGGGAATTATGCAGCAACAGACATGAGAGAGAGAGAGAGAGAGAGAGAGAGAGAGAGTACGAATTGTTGCATTTTAGGGTATCCTTTGTTTTCTTAGGAGAAAGCATGACAATGAAATGAACACATTAGATGGCAGAAAGGACCTAACTTACCTACCTACCAAGGCGAGGCGATTAATTCACTTCAAAGATTGACAATAAATAAAAGAAATAAGAGGCCAAGAAAAAGAAAAGGAAGAAGAAGAAGAAGAAGAGCTAAGCAATGGATAAATAGATCTAAGAGGGGGACCTAACCTGGGGCTGGGGTTGGGGCTGGGGCTGGGGCTGGGGCTGGGGTGTTGTTGTTGAAAAAGAATGAGAGAATGAGAGTGGTATGAGTCCAACAGGTGACCAATGAGCTGCTTCAGCATGGCCAGCCCTTCCATGCCCTAAACCCAACACACTCACACGATTCGCCTCACCTGATTCCTCCTCCTTACTCTTCACTCCTTTCTCCTTTCTCCTTTCTCCCTTTCTCCCTTTCTCCCTTTCTCCCTTTCTCCTTCCCTTCTCTATCTTTCTCTTATCTTACTCTCTCCTCTCCCTATTTCCTATTCCCTAATTCCTAATTACCCACTCTTCTTTTTCCACGTTTGCACGCAACTAACGGTGTTATGTCTGTGTGCTATGTGCTCACCCGTGCGCTACTTATTGTTTCTCTTTTCTTTTTTTTTTCCTTTATACAATCCCAACTATCGGATGTCATTTTCGGTTCAACTTTTCATTCTTCTTTCTTAACCATACTCCTTAACTACTCCGTCAAGTTTCCCATCCCTGTTCAATCCTTCCCCCTCTTTCCAAACACCAAAAATAAATTATTCTTACTTATAAATCACGCCTAGTAATAATGTAATAATTAATTATTTTGGAATTAAGCGTCCTGGAATAAATGGCAATATATGCTTTTATAGTCTTCTTCATAATTATCTCTTTCTTATATATATGATCCATCTTTATCGTCTAGGGGTTGATAATCCTTTTAAAAATGTGTTCCGTTGCGTTTCGAAGTTATTTTTAACGTTACTGAATGCTCCCCCAAGGCTTCTCAGTGCTTCTTTCTCGAGTTGGGACAATCCAATCTTATTTGATTTAAGGTCCCAATAAATGTTAACAGATATGAAGAATTTTTGTTAGTTGTTGTGTCTTAAATTCGTATGCTTAACGTAAGGAGAGGTTCCAATCGATGGCTGCGTGGTGAGAAATTATTACAAGATTTTGGATTATTATCACATCAAACAATCTTGGCATGGTATTGATTATTATTAATTTTTATATGTCAAGTAAAGATTTATCATAATTTTCAACATTATATGTGAACATCTCTGTTAGATCAATTTAAAAATTTTAAGAAAATAATATTTGACTTAATCAGATTCAAATTACACTATATGATCTACAAATGATGACCTCAAATTATTTAATAAGTTTTTCTATGTGATCAATGTAATTGTTTTGTATAGTAAATTTTTTCTAAAAAGATGGTTGTGAAAAAAAAAAGGCTAAATTAAATATCACACACATCATAATTATATAATTATCTGAGAATTACTTAACTTTTTAGACTAACATATTTGTAGTTTGATCTTTTTAATACATCAACTCATGTTAAAATGTTGTTTACATAATTCTTGAATTTTTGTAGTGAAGTAAGAATTATTTTTCTTTAAAAAAAGAATTACTTTTATGATTAATTTAAGTGAGTTGAATTTGTAGAAATATATTTCAGGGTTTTATCGATATACTTATTATTTATTTTAACATAAATTACATATACTTTTCCATTTGAGACAATTCTGCTCAAAATAAATAAGAATACACACTATTCTAACAATTTGATCATTCATCCTTTTCATTTATTGTATGTCTTGATATTTAATTGTTCAATATTGTGTCTCTAATCAGAATTTTAAAGTAAAAGAATGAAAAAAAGTTCATAAACGTAGTTAATGTTAATGTGTGAAATGAGAGTGCACAAGAAGAAGATTATGAATAGGATAGCACACGTATAAAAGTTTGCTCGGCACCAAGTTAGGCACCGATTGCACCAAACACTTACTGACAACTTTTGTGGAATTTGTTGTTAGGTGGCAGACCCATTCTCTAACAAATATATAGTTTGGGGAAGATTATCTTAAGACTAACTTTAATCGAGCTTGGTCAATAATTCAAACACGAAAACAATGTCTAAATTTCACATGTATATATAATTAAGGTTTCTTAAGCTTGTTTACTATGTAAGTTTAACATGTTAAATGATAAAAAAAAAAAAGAAAATGTGTTTGTAATTCCTATAATTTCGTCAAAGTTGACTTTAATTTTTATATTTTTAAATTAATTCATGATTTAAATAATATTTTGATTTTTATAAAATAGTGTTTTTTTAAATAACAATATTAATTAATCACATAACAATAATTTTAACAATCACGTGTAATTTTTTTTCATTAAATTATATTTTTAAATTTTTATACATTTAAAATAGTTAACAATATTAAAC
>JAMLFT010001959.1:0-27876 GCA_026544285.1 Pachyrhizus erosus | reverse complement strand
AAATTCTTTTATAGACAATTAAGAAGAATCAAATAGAAAATAAAAAATTTTGTTTAATATTTATAGGAAAAAAGTAGAGAAAATGAAATAATTTTTTATAAATTAAAATAAACTTATACATAAGTTAATTTATAAACTTTTTCATATTACTTTATCTAAAAAATTTATTTTTAACTTGTACATAAAAGACAATTTATGTAATTAAAATGATAAAAAATTTAAAAGTAACAAACTAATAATATTATTACTGGAAATGAAGTTACACGAAACATTTATCCTATGAACAATGAATTTTGAAAAAGTTACATTAATACACACATGCAATATGGTAATATTTGGTTATTTTAAATTTGCCTTTTATATTAAGATTTTTATTTAACCTTGAGTTTAATTAATTTTAAAAACTTATTTTTATATTAAAATAAAATAAAATGAACAGTCATTAATAATATAAATATTTTTATACTATTATCTATTTATAAATTATTATTTCTGATAAAATTACTAACTTTTATAATAAATATTTTAAAAAATATATATGAAAATATATTTTTTTTTATAATTATAGTGTAGGAAAATTGAATGTTTTCCTGTAAGTCCCTTAGTTGTTCAAATGAATTATAATGCCTTGTTCATAATTGGAAACATTTCTATATATTTAAATTTTTTTTACTTTATATTAAAAATGGCTTGTAGGAGGCACAGGAAAATTGAGGTAGGCAAGAGTTGAATGAAGTTGATAATTTAATGAAGCAATTAATTTGAATATAAAGTGATTTATTTATTTAGATAATAAAATAAGAAAAAAAAAAAAACAGAAGAAACAGAAAGTGAGAGAGAGGAGAGGAATGGCAGCGGTTGGCAGTGGCAGAGGGTGTGAGAGTGTGAGTGTGAGTGTGAGTCTTAGGCGTGGGCCGGTCCGATCTGAGCCTCGTTCAGTTTCGGTGTTGCGAAGATGGAAATCGTCAATTAGCATAAAGTGCTCTTTGGCTCCTTCGAAGGCGCTTAGGAGAATCCTAGAGTCACCAGGGATTCACCAAGGCCCTGCTTGCTTCGACGCTCTCAGCGCCAAACTGGTTCAGAACGCCGGCTTCCAATTCTGCTTCAGCAGTGGCTTCTCTATTTCCGGCGCCACCTTGGGCTTGCCCGACACCGGTCTCATCTCTTACGGCGAAATGCTCCATCAAGGCCAACTCATCACCCAAGCCGTCTCCATTCCCGTCATTGGCGACGCCGACAATGGCTACGGCAATCCATTGAACGTCAAGAGAACCCTCAAGGGATACATCGCTGCCGGTTTCGCCGGAATCATTCTCGAAGATCAGGTCAGTCAATTATTTAGTTTAATTTCACAGAATAGTATTAGGTTAGTTAATCTAATTGTTATTGAAGTTTAGATTTCGCCGAAAGCGTGTGGACACACCCGCGGCAGGAGAGTGGTGTCGAGAGAAGAGGCGGTGATGAAGATCAAGGCTGCGGTGGATGCGAGAAGAGAGAGCGGTTCAGATATTGTGATTGTGGCGCGTACTGATGCTCGTCAAGCCTTGTCATTGGATGAAGCCCTCGCTAGGTCAAGGGCCTTTGCGGATGCTGGAGCCGACGTTCTTTTCATAGACGCCCTCGCTTCCAGGGAAGAGATGAAGGCCTTCTGTGAACTTTCTCCTCTTGTTCCCAAAATGGTTCGTAATTCCTACCTTCAACCCCTTTCATTTCTTGGATGATTTTTGCTCTTGTCTTTTCTAGGCCAATATGCTCGAAGGAGGTGGCAAGACGCCCATACTTAATCCCTCCGACCTTCAAGATATTGGTTTTAAAATTGTTGCCTATCCACTTTCCTTGATTGGGGTTTCTATACGAGCAATGCAGGTCACTTCTCTACTTCTCTTCCTTCCTATTTCAAGTATTGTTTGAATTTTAATCATTTTATTATGTACAGATAAATAATTTCTATGACTGCATTTGTAGGATTCCCTCACTGCCATTAGAGGTGGCCGTATTCCTCCTCCAGGAAGCATGCCATCTTTTGAAGAAATTAAGGATATCTTAGGTTTCAACGCTTACTATGAAGAAGAGAAGCGTTATGCTACAAGCACCAATCAGCAGCTTTCCAAGAGAGGTAGGATACACAAAGATAAGTATATAAAGGGTCATTCTAGTGTAATGGCAGTAGGCTTCTCAGAGTCATATGCAATCTATGCCTACTTTTGTCTTGATAGCTGCCAATTCATTATCTTAAACAAATCATTGCTTAATGGTTGAGTGCAACACTTTACTTTCATAAACAGGGAGGGGTTGGTTCATGATGAATAATCTTAGGGGGTGTTTGTTTCACAGTAAAATTTTTCATTCCCAGGAATATTATACCTAGAAATGCTATTCCCATGGACATTTTTGTTTAGTATTTAGTAATTTTAGAAAATTTGAAATTTATTTAATTAAAAAATAAAAGTGAAAGAGAAAGATAGTGAGAATAGGTAGTTATTGTAGATGATGACTTCCATTCCCATGGGAATATTAGATACCCACCCCCTTCTCATAGAAATAGAAGATGCTTAGAACATAAAGGCTCAACTTCCTGGAAATAAAATGTACTTGGGAATATATTATCATAACCTCTAAACATATGTTGGAATATTCATTTTCACCCTCATATTCCCAGGAATAGAAAAAGATGATGTGAAACAAATGCACTCTTACGAATTCATCTGCATGTGGAGAAAAGCTTTTGAACTTCACTAAAGTTTAATTATGTGAAGTGGATATGTTAATGTTGAATATCAAGTTAAATATTTGATTAGTATTTTATCAAAATAAATAAAAGTCATCTAATTAATCATAGATAGTCATGACTCAAGAGAAACTTAGATAGCTATCTTTTCATCAGTGAATTTCTACGTTTCAGCTCTAGGGGAGAATCAAAGACAGAAGTAAAGTTCTCGTGCTGATATTCACATTGTAAATATATATATCCTGCATTCCATTCTTGCATTCTCATAATAATTAGTTATTTGTCAGAGAGCACTAGCATATACAATATACAACGGAAAGATCAAGTTGATACAGAGCAGACAAGTCAAAGTTTCAAAGATCCCACTGTGGAAGTTGTAACACCTGATGATGTGTACAATAAATATGGTGCAGATAGTTCAAGGAACCCTTTTTCTGGTATATGGTCTCGAACTCTCAGAGTAAAAATAACTGGCAGAGATGGATTTGAGAAACTCGATCTTAGGATTCCTGTAAGTGATCATACCTTCTGGGTGCACTAAAAAAAGAAAAATGATTTAATCATATTAACCGGTCAGAAGAACTAGTTGAGGATGCGGCCTACTGATTTTTGCTTTTGATATAAATGATTTTATCATAAGTTGTTGCAACTTTATCTCTTGAATTCCAATACATTGTGGATTCCAATTTCATCATTTCTTTTTTATTTTAGCCCAATTTCGTACATGTCAAAAAATCCATGTGTACGTCTATTATTCTAACTTTTTTTTCCTAGTCCCTTATGCTTGATAAGTGGCATACATTGATCCCAATGTTCTCTACTGCTACAATTGAAAACGCATGAACTCCTCTAGTTTTAATTGAAAAGTTAGTCCTGGGAAGCAGAACTATCAGATATGTTGCATTCAAGTTAATAATTGAATTGATCCATTTGGAATCCTAATAATGGCGTAGGTAGTATAATTGTACATCCCACTTTCCTGAATTAACCATCTTTGTTCCACCACTTTGTGCTTGCCCTTCTTCCCTGTTATTTGGAAAAACAGAAAGAGAAATGGAATAAAGTACACATGACATTTGTTTTATAAATGCCAATCTGCAACCTGTCTGTTCTGTATACTTCATCCCCATGTTATGGTTATGCTTATGCATATTTTCTGTGGTAACCCTTCCCTGGTCAATCAGTTATTCATCTTTAAATTATGTGTATCTTCAATGGAATATTGCTCCAATAAAGATTTTCTGCTTTCCTTTTTCTCATAGCACATGTAATTTGCTATATACAGGCTGGGTTTCTGGACGGAATCACAAACATAGTTCCAGGTAATGTTACTATTTAGAAATTATTAGTGTACAAATAGATGTCTATTCCAAATTTGTGACTTGACCTTTTTCACAATGTTGTTGGTTATTTTTTTCTTAACTCTAAAGCTTTGGGTGGCGTAAACATCAAAGAACTGTTGGATGATGCGACTGAGGAAGTTGGGGGAAAACTTTTGTTAGATTTTCAAGACAGGATGGGTGACAGGATTCAAGTATTTCTGGAGTGATTTCACATCACTTTTCTCAAGTTTAATGGTAACTTGTTCTGGACCACTGTTGTTTTATTTGAGATAAAAGAAGAAATTAATCAAGATAAAAGGAGATTACAGAAAGATGAGAGGATAATAAAGGTCAGTTAAGTAAAGATACTCACTCCCTTAAATATAGATATCTGTTAAGGGAAACCCTTTTAGAAAGATCACAAGCTTTACACTAACTAGAAGCCAAATGCCATATCCTACAGAAGCTGCTCACTCTTAGAGCTCTCTTTAAAGACATGAGAATCACACTCCAAGCATATATGCACCAAAGAGCATAGGCAGTTCACTGCCACAATTTGGCTTTACTTCTACCAAACCCAGCAAAACTGAGGCTGTGGTGGTTTGAGGGGTGGGAGTCTGGAAGCTCCTTGGACGTGTTATTATCTTATCCTACATTTTGTAGTTGATCATGAATATCACAGTTTAGATATTTCAGCAGAACTTATGAGGTGTCAGTAATTATAGTTTTATATAATTAGCTAGCTTCACGCTCTTTCCTACGGTGGAGTATGTGATCAGTTACTGAGCAAATGAAAAAAAAGATTTAGAAGTGTTACAGTCAAGTATAGAGACAAAATGTACAAGGAGAAAACCCCTTGATTGTTTATTTATAATGATAGAATCCCTTAATTGTAAGGATGATACAATCTGATTTAATTATTTAAAGATCAGTAACTAGGTAACTGAAAATAATAAAGAAAACATAATATAATTTTATCATAATTAGCATTTATATCTCAACACTCCCTCTCAAGTTGGAGTGTATAGATCATATGCATCCAACTTAGAACAAATATAGGATATCCTTAGCCCTTTAAGTGACTTTGTAAAAATATCTACTAACTGATCATTAGAATTGACAAAAGAGATAGTGATTTCTCTAGAAGGTATATTCTCTTGCATAAAGTAGCAATCAATCTCAATATGTTTAGTCTGTTCATGAAAGACTGTATTAGATGTTATATGCAAAGATGCTTGGTTGTCACAAATAAGTTTTATGGACCCAATTGTACAAAAATTGAGTTCGTTAAAGAGTTACTTTAGCCAAATTAGCTCACACTTAGTAACAAACATACCTCGATATTCAGCCTCTGCATTGGACTTAACCACAATATTTTGTTTCTTACTCTTTTGAGAAATGAGATTTTCACCAAATTGAACACAATAACCCAATGTTGACCTGTGATCATTGGGAGAACCAACCTAATCCGCATATGTATATGTAACGATACTAGTGTGACCTCTGTTCTCATAAATCAATCCTATTTTGGGAAACCCTTTAATATACCTCAAAATTTGAATTACAACATCCTAATGACTTTTACAAGGAGAATAGAGGAATTAGCTTACAATACTGATTGCAAAGGATATATTGGGTTTAGTCATGGTGAGATAGTTTAGCTTCCCGACTAGTCTTCGACTCTTCTTGGATCCTATGATCTGGTATAAGTTTAGTGTTTGGATCTATAGAAGTATCAACAAGCTTGCAATCTAGCATCCCAATTTCTTCCAAGATGTCGAAAGCATATTTTCTTTGAGAAATGACAACACTAGTCATTGATTTGGCTATCTCAATTCTCAGAAAATACTTTAAATGACCTAAGTCCTTGGTTTGAAAATGCTGAAATAGGTGACTTTAAAGATCCCAAATACCCATGTGGTCATCTTCTATAATAACAATATCATCTACATACACCATAAGATAAATGTATTGGTTAGTGAAGGAAAGTCTATAAAATACAGAATGATTCGACTCACGAGTCATGTCAAAACATTGAAGAATAAAACTAAATTTGTCAATCCATGCTCTCAGACTTTGTTTAAGACCATATAGGGATTTGCATAGCTTGCAATCAAAACCACTAGGCTTCCCTTGAGCAAAAAACCCAAAAGGTTGCTTTGTATAAACTTCCTAAGTTAAATCACCATGAAGGAATGCATTCTTGATGTCCAGCTGATAAAGGGGTCAGTGACACATGATAGCCATGGACAATAGGAGACGAATAGAAGTTATCTTGGCAACCAAAAAAAGGTGTCACTATAGTCAAGGCCATAGATCTAAGTGTAACCCTTGGCTACAAGGCGTGCCTTCAATCTGTCAATCTATCCATTAGGGCCAACTTTATCAGTAAAGACCCAACGATAATAACAAGGAATTGCTCCTGGGATGGAGGAACTAGGGTCCACGTTTGATTAGTTTCTAGGACTTGCATTTCATCAATCATCACTTGTCGCCATCCTGAATGTGAAAGTCCTTCTTAGACAATTTTAGGAATAGAAAATATTATTTAAGTTGTCAAATCAATTAACAATCATTCGAGAATAAGACATCAAGTAGTGTAGACCCTAAACTATAACAACTATATTGGGATTAGATGTTTGCCTGGTCCCAACGAGAACCAAAGGGAATGATATAATTATATTGGTTGCACTTGCAGCCATTGCATTTCTTAGTAAACTAAAACTTAACAAATGCAACAAAAACTATCCCAACTATAGTTTTAGGAATAGAAACAAAAGAAAATGCAGATACAAAAGTGTAGTGGGAAGGGGAAAGACAATAATCATTTAAGAAATTATAAATTAGATGTGAATTGCCAGTGGTACAGGTACCTGTGCAGATGATGATGGGTAAGTAAGTTGACCGTGACAGTAGGAATGATTGGATCAGGAAATGATGCATTGGTCTCTTTAATAGGGTGTGCTTCCATAGGTTGAAGTCGAGGAAGTCAATGATAAACAAGAAAGGGGGGTGCTGAGGGAGGGACAGTGTTTGACTGGTAGGGAATGACAAAAGGAATAGGGAATACTTGATAAATAGACTCAGAGGAGATGAGTGAGTAAAAAAAAGGTGTATCTTTGAAGAAAATGACATCAACAAACATGTAAAAGTGGTGATTAGTAGGAGAGTAATACCAATAAATTTTTTGGGTGCAGGAATAGTCAAGAAAGATGTTCTTAACTGCACGAGCTTTCGACTTATCAAGACTTAGAGTGAAATCATGTACAAAACAAGTAGAACCAAAAACATGAGGAAGAACACGAAACAAAGGCTTATCAGGAAATAGAATAGAATGAGGAACTCTATTATCTATAGTGGAAGAGGACGTCCGATTAATAAGATATTCGACTGTAAAAATGACATTCCTCCAAAATTTTAAAGGCGCTTTGAAGTGAATTAAATGAGTATGTGCAATGTCAATAATATGTCAATGTTTATGTTCAACAATATCATTCTATTGTGTACAAGGACAAGAAGACTGATGAATCATATCATGAGATATCATAAATGTTTGAAACAATTTAGAGAAATACTCTTTTGCATTATCACTATGTAATGTACGTATTTTATTGCCAAATTGAGTATGTATTTCAAGACAATTTTTGAAATGTAGAGAATAACTTTGATCATTCTTTCATTAAAAACATTCAAGTGTTTCTAGTATAATCATTAATAAATGTGATATAATACCTAAAATCCATCATAAATGGTACACGACTAAAACCTTAAACATTAGAATGGCCAAGAGAAAAGGGAGAATCTATGTTGAGAAACACTGCTAGAGAAGGTAGCTAATTGGACTTGATTGGTGATTCTCCCTCTTTTCTCTCTCCAAACAATTTGCTTTCAAGTACTGTTTTGAGTGTTTATCTGTTATGTCATCTAGCACCTCTACTTCGCTTCCCAATGCAGAACCTACAATTTTTACAACATGCTAGTGTTTACTGAGAAGATGGAAGGTTTTAACTACTCCACCTGAGCCTTTGAAATTGGTTTGTGGATTAGTGGGTTGAGATACAAATCCTATCTCACCACCTCTATAGATTCCATACCGAAGCGAAGCGTGAGCAGCGACTGAAAATTGATGCCCAACTTTGTAGTGTTCTCAAATCAATGATTCACCCTTCACTCAAATCGATTTTTTGGCCCATGAAACTTATGAGTTGGTTTGGAGGCCTGTGCCCTCTACACAGCTAGCTGATTAGCTTTGTATGACTTTTGCTACCTATGAGGAATTTCTTTGTTGGTATGAAAGTTAGCAACCTCCTAATGCTACTACTTCGGTGGCTCACATCAGTAAACCTTTTGCTTGTCTCTCTTAATCCCTTTCTATGGGTCTTTGGGTACTTGATTTTGGTGCATTTAGCCACATCACTGGTAATCATTCTCTTTTCTCTTCACTTATTACAAATGGTCTTTTTTCCTCCATCACCTATGTCAATGGTACTCAAACACAAGCTTTAGGCATTAACATTACCCATCCACTTCCATCTCTTATTGTTCACTTTGTCTTTTATGTACCCGACTTTATATATTCCATACTAGAGGCAGAGCGTGAGCAATGACTAGAAATTGATGTCCAACTTTGTAGTGTTCTCAAATCAAAGGTTCACCCCACGTTCAATCCAATTTTTGGCTCCATGAAACTTGTGAATCGATTTGGAGTAAGGCTCGTGCCCTCTACACCGCTAGTTGATGAGTCTCGTATGACTCTTGCTACCTATGAGGAATTTCTTTGTTAGTATGAAATTCGACAACCTCTTAGTGCTATTGTTTCAGTGACTCACTAGTAAATCTTCTACTTGCCTCTTTCAATCCCCTTTTGTATGTCTTTGGCTACTTGGTTTTGGTACATCTCATCACATCACTGGTAATAGTTCTCTTTTCTTTTCACTTACTACAAATGACATTTTTTCCTCCATCACCTCTGTCAATGGTACTCAAACACAAACTTTAGGCATTAACATTACTCATCCACTTTCATCTTGTATTGTTCACTTTGTTCTTTATATTGTTTATGTTCCTGTCCTTTTAACTTACTACTTGTCACTCATCTAACCCAATCCCATAACCTTATTCTCACTTTTACTAAACATTTTGTGACCTTACAGAAATGAATCTCGAGATGGATGATTGACATTTGATGTGAATTGCATGGTCTATACTATCTCTCTGCTTCACCATCAATATGTGAATGTGTTGTCTCCCCAATGATGATTCATGCTCAGCTAGGATATTCTAGATTGCTCAATTTGTAGAAAATGGTGTTAAGTTTCTACGATTTATCTAGTTTACATTGTGAGTTGTGTCAGTTAGGGAAACACATCCGTCATTCATTCCCTAATAGAGTCAATTAGTGAGTTGTGTCTCTCTTTTCCTTAGTTCACTCTGATGTTTGGGTCTCTCTCGTATTGATAGTGTGTCTGATTTTAGTTATTTTGTTTCTTTTATTGATGATTTTTCTCATTACACATGGATTTGGTTAATGAAAAGTCGGTTTGAATTATTTTCTATCTTTGAGAACTTTTATAATGAAATAAAAACACAATTCAGTATCCCTATCCGTTCTCTTCATAGTGACAATGCTTATGAATATTTGTCTCATCAATTTTAGTAGTTCATAGCATTCAAAGGGATTCTCCATCAAACATCTTGCCCCTATATGCCTCAACAAAATGGAATGGTTGAACCCAAGAATAAACATCTCATTGAAACTACTCGAATTCTTCTCATTCATAATCAGGTTCTCCACTTTATATTCTTTTTGAAGTCTCCTCTCTACAATCTTCCCCCATGTGTCTTTTGTTCTACAATCCCACTCCGGGTTGTAACAAACTCTCTCCTTGCTCCTTCAAATGTGTTTTCCTGGGTTATCATTGTTCACAAAAAGGTTATCTTTGTTTCACTTTTGATCTTAATAAGGACATTATCTTTGCTTATGTCTCCTTTTTCTAATCTATCTCATACTTTGAGTTTGTCAACTCTCCTCTTGAGACCACCTGTCCTTCTTCCTCTTTCCCCACCAGATGACTCTACTCCACCATGGGATGATTCCCGGGCACCTTTTCAACCTCTTCAAGTGTATTAGTGCCACCTTTGACCACTAGATGTTATGTCTCCATCGATGATTGATGAGATAGTAGAACCCATGCCTAACTCTTCCTTGGTTCCATCTCTTGCACGAGATTCGGATCTGTCCAATGACCTTCATTGGCCTATTGCTCTTCAAAAGGTATGCGTTCAACTTATAACCTATTTCCACATTATACTAACCTTAGTTATCATCGTCTTTCTCCTACACACAATACTTGCATGTCTTCCGTGTCTTATGTTTCTATTCCCATTTCTCCAAGTGAAGCATTATCACAACCAAAGTAGAGGAAGACCATGATTGACGAGATGCATGTTCTCTAGAGTAGTGACACTTAGGAGTTGGTTCCTCTTCCTACTAGCAAATCTGTTGTTGGGTGTCGTTGGTTATACACCCTTAAAGTTGGTCCTGACAGTACTGTTGATCAATATAAAGTTTGTTGGGTTGCAAAATGATACACATAAGTCTATGAACATGACTACATTGACACTTTCTCTCCAGTTGTCAAGATGACTTAGATGGCTTATGTTAGACTCCTCTTCTTGATAGTTGTCATTTATCACTAACTCCTTTTTCAACTTGATATTAAAAATGTTTTTCTTCATGGTGACCTTGATGAAGTTTACATGGAGTAACCACTTGGGTTTGTTGCTTAGGGGGAGTCTTCTGGTATAGTGTGTCATCTTCGCAAGTCTCTCTATGGGCTTAAACAGTCCCTTCGTTGGTTTGGTTGTTTTCTGAATGTTGTATAACAATTTGGGATGATATGTAGTGAAGCTAATCACTCGATCTTCTATTGTTATTCCCTTAAAAGATACATGTATTTTATTGTCTATGTAGATGACATTGTTATCATAGACAGTGATCAAGATGACATTTCTAATCTAAAGCAATATTTGACTCGTCAATTCTAGACTAAAGACCTTGGTAAGCTTTGATATTTCTTGGATAACGAAGTTGCTTAATCCAAGGATGGATTGATTATTTCATAGAGAAACTATGCTCTTGACATTGTAGAAGAATCTGGCTTGTTAAACGCAAAACTAGTAGACACCTATGGATCCAAGTGTAAAATTGGAATCGAATCAAGGGAAGCCTTTCTCACTGTGACATGTCCAGACATTGCCTTAGTAGTAAGTGTGATAAGTTAGTTTTTGAACTCATCTTGCCAAAAGAAGCATTGGCTTGGATCCTAAAATATATTAAAAATGCTCTCAACAAAGGTTCCATTTATGAAGATAAGGGACACATCCAAATTATTGGATATTCAAATGTTGATTGGACTGATTCACAATGATAAATGCTTCACTTCAGGATGTTGTGTCTTAGTCTAAGGCTACTTAATATCTTGGAAAAGCATGAAGTAGAATGTTATGGCAAGATCAAGTGCTGAAGTAGAATATAGGACAATAGCATTAGTGACATGTGAACTCAATGGTAGAAGTAATTTCTCAAAAAGCTCAAATTTGATGGGGACTCACAAATGACTATCATATGTAATAATAAGATAGTTTTACATATTGCTTCTAATCCTGTCTTTTACGAAAGGATCAAACACATTGAGGTTGACTTAATGTTGACTGTTATTTTATAAGAGAGAAACTTGAGTCTAGAGTCATTATTATGAGCTTTGTCGATTCTAGTGTTCTATTGACAAACATCTTCACTAAGTTCCTAAAAGGACCAAGGATTAGTCACATTTGTAGCAAGCTAGGCACATTTTATTTGTATGCTCTAGCTCAAGGGAGAGGGGGAGTGTTGAAAATAAGGAAATAGAGTATGATGTAATTTAGGAAATAAAGTATTTAGACATATTATCTTTGATTTTGAGGAAACTATATCTTCTCTAATTTATTATAATCAATCTATTGTGTCTATATAAACTCTCATCTGTGTTGTGTCAAACACATGGTTTCAACTCAATATTTCTCTGTTTGTTCTTTTTTAACATCTTTCATTTTGTTTATGTAATTCTGGATTTATGAATTGTATTATGTGACAGTCAGCCATCATAATTGTTTTACTTGCCAATTTCTATACTCTGTGATATAGTAATAATAAGTTTTGTTTAATCTTTTGTGCACAAATTTAACTGATACAAGATTGGAATAAGTTGGCTTTTTTATTGCACTTTTGAACGACCATTAACTTCTGCGATGCCTACTCTAATTTGAAGTAGGGAGTTTGATGCCAGTAATGTTGAGGTGAAGAAATTTCCTACAATATCATGTCAGGAACATTTGGATGGGAGAGCTTTGTTTCTTATATTCATTGATATGTTGATGTTGATGATGTTCCAGGATATTGATGGTTCATATTGATGAAGGTGATAACTGGGAAGCTAAGGTTTAAAACATGATCAAGGCACAACGACAGCTTGGTTTTTGGAAGGGCAGAAGCCGGACGTGGTACAAACATGGTCCTCTTTGCTCGGGTAATCGGGAACCAGTAGTTTAAAATATTACATGGAATTATTATCCAAGTACTGGAAAAAGTTATCACAACTGTAGTCAGAAATGGGAAATTTCTTGAAAATAATGTTTAATATTAATGGTAATTTTGCCCTTTATTGTCAACCCATTATATATATATATATTTTCTGTTAGGGAGAAAAATTCTCATGTCCTATATCGCTAAGACAAGTTGACTGTTGAAACTCCCCAGTTTCATGCAAAATGACGTCTAAATTTTATTAACGAGCATTTTAATCATTAGTTGTGTATATGGCTATTTACAATTACATCCACTACTTTCACTTCAGTTAAATGATTTTTAAGAAAGTTTTACTGGAATTTCAGAAAAATGTCGTAGATTGGATTTCCACTATACAATCATATTTAATTGACTTTCATAATGCAATTACAAATTCGGAGGCTAAATAATTTTGAAGGTGATTAAAGCTGAAATTTTGTAAAAGGAAATGTCGGACGCAAGGTTCTGGTGTCAACACAAAAAGTATGGCATCGGATTCGTCAATTAAAGCAATTAAAGCATGGTGGTATCGACTCCACCAAAGTCACGAATGTCCAACACCCAAAAGCACGGTGTCAACACCATTCATCTAAAGCAATAAGAATCAGATAGCTTTAAACGAAAGTATACGACACCTAAAGCATGCATTAACTCTGCATCTTATTTTACGTGACTTGTTAATGTTTTCTTTTAGCAATGCTTGATGTCCTTTTAGTATCACGTGTAACACTGGCTTTAAAATTATCCAAAAGGAGGCTTCCTTTGGCTCTATATAGATGGCTCTACTAGAGAAAAATCATTAAGTAAAAAGTGTTGGAAGCCACTACCAAGCTCGGGGTTGTGGACACTAACACCGAGGGAGATGGATTCCATTACATTTACATGTTAGTGCCCAGGTGACCACCCACCTATTACCTAACAGCACTCCAAAATATGAAAAAGTATTATAATTCAGAATTGGGGTAAGCAGTTTTTAACACGGGTCTCGAGTTGCATAATTCAGAGTTCAGTATCCCAACAAGAATATCTATCTACACTTGCACCTGTCTCATGAACTCTAGGCGAATTTTCAGTATGAAATTAACTAACTTAAAAAAAAAAACAATTGAATTGCAATCCTTAACTTTGACACAAGCGTAAAAAGTACAACGGAAAAAATATATTAATATCAAACCACCTGATGGTGTTCAAAAAATGAGGAACAAGCAAAGAAAGCAATAACCCAAGTAAGGTTATTCTATCCAGTCACGTACACAACATTGATGCTCAACGCACCTACAGAAGGGTGTGACCCAAAAAAGAATGGTAGCAGAATATTTGTAACAAGAATACACATACATCACACTGGGTCACTTTACAGAAAATTGCAGCTTTAATGATACACCACTATAAATCCAAGATGTAAACTACTAGTAGCAGCACTGGTATTGGCGTTTCTCTTTCTCAACTTGTAGCAAAACGATTCAGTAATACTTCACCTTGCTATCTAGGCATAGTGTTCAATCTCATCGGTAGCCGCCATATGGCTGTTGACCATAACTACCATATGGCTGTTGACCATAACTACCTGGACCCATCATGGAGTTATTATAATTACCTGGCATGTTGGAGCCAGGAGGCAATCCAGTTGGGGGTTGCATCTGGTATCCTTGTCCCATACCCATTCCCCCCATCCCTCCCATTCCCCCCATCCCTCCCATTCCCATACCCATTGATGTATTCATACCCCCATACCCTCCCATACCCATGCCCATGCCCATGCCCATACCCATGCCAGAACCCATCACTGGGTTTGGAGGAGGCCTAAGAGAACCAGCACCAGCCCGACCCATACCTGAACCCGATCCCATAGCTTTACCCATAGTTACAGTTGATGTTACAGCTGTTGTAGTGGGCTTCTCCATTCTCTTTTCCTTCCTATTAATGGCTTCAAAGTCAACCCCAATATCTGCTAATGGGTTTGTTTTGGCTGCACGAAAAAAAAAAAAAAAAATAGAAGTTAACAATTTGTCCATATAAGATGAACATCCTACCTAAAATAAAGTATGCTGTAGAAACTGAAATGTTACAAACAGCAGGTTTTGAGGTTTAAGCACTCACGTCCAGATATATTCAAATTAACCAATCCCCTGCTTAGTGTATCTGTCCAAACTGTTGATTTTGTCTCAAACTTGTCCTTGGATGGTTGAGAAACTAAAGAATTTGATTGTGAAGCATTAGAAGTGACTGATTGATTGGTAATTGGTGAGCTATAGGTGGCTGCATTCCCTTGTCCAATAAAGCTCTGGCTGTTAAACTGTGATGCTTGATGAGTTGGAGAGTGAGAAGACATTTGTGAAGCAGTGTGAGCAGTAGATCCGGAGTGATGGGGAAAGTTGGTGCCCTGTGACAGCTGTCCTGTTGGAGCTAGGGGAGCCATGTGTGAAGGAAAAGCTGCTGTAGATCCTTGTGGCAGGAAGTTTCCACTATTCATATGCCCATTATATCCATTTTGGGATTGAGGAGACATGGTTGGAGATCCATCCTGGGAGTGCAATCCAACATACATACCACCTGATTGTGCAGGTTGGCTACCTTGAGAAGCAAAAGGAGACTGCATATGTTGGCCAGTAGGTGACGAAAATGCATGCAAGCCAGGTTGACCAGCATGAGATGCAAAGGGTTGTTGTGCATATTGACTGGAGGGAGATGAAAAGGATGATTGTACTTGTCCTGGTTGGCCATTAGGAGCAGAAAAGGATTGTTGAGAAAATTGATCTGTGGGAACTGGAAAGGTTTGTGCAGGTTGACTGGTTGCAGCTGAGAAACCTTGCTGGGTAAATTGGCTCGTTGGTTCAGAAAATGGTTGTGAAGCCATTTGACTAGATGAAGCTGGAAAGGAAGGTGAAGAAGGATGGGTAAAAGCAGGTGCTGAAATGTTCTGCTGCAAATGTATCTCAGGTAATGGTGCAGGAGGAAGAATGTCTGCAAGAATATCTGTTTCAAGCTGTGGAGAGGACAAATCTTGAGATGAAAACTGAGAGTTTGTAGAGAAAGGTTGAGCATCAGAGGCAACAGATGCAGAGTATGGTACAACAGAAAATGAGTCCCCAAACCCAAAGTTAGAGTTTGTTTCTGCATTTGATTGGGATGTCTCAATACTCTGATGTGTCTGGGGTTGAGATGGAGCAGTTTCAGTGGAAGTAAAAGCCTTGAATGGCGAGTCACCAAATGGATCTTCAAAAGACTGTCAAAAGTCAAACCAACAAATATATTATTTTAACAAAGATCAACAGAGGGACTGTTCTATAGACACTAAGATGCAGATGTATCTAAAAGATGATTCAAATCTAAGTTATGAGATAAATATGCCCTTTCTAGAAATAGAAAATAATTTTCAGAACTCAATCCCCATCATTTTGGTCCACAAACAGGGTTAATATTAAGTAATATGGTTCATTTCTTGAGAAAAACTCTCCCACCTATCAGTTACAGTCACATGCTAAATCAAAAAGGACAAAAATATGGCATAAAGCTGACAACTATAAGCATTCCATGTCAAAGTACAAACCATTCTTTTTAGTACTGTCAAAACATAGAAAAGTGGGGTCATATACTTTTTTCACTAAAAAATGTAAAAGCAATGGAACAAATATCTACCTGATCAAAATTATTAGACCCAAATGATGGTGTTGCAAAGGAAGCTGTTGATCCAGCATTTGCATCAGGAACTGCAGCTGCTGATGCAACTGGTACAAGAGATAATGCATTTGAAGAGAATGAATCTGAGAGGGAACCCAGCAAGTCCATTTCAACGTTATTAGTGGTGGCTGGGGTGGCTGGAGCAACTGGGGCAGCTGAGAAGATATATAGGTATCATGAGTACAAGGCATAGTAAATGTTATTTTTAAAAGACAATCATCTTAAACCATTAATGCATACTCTTGAAGACCACTAATGTTATGTTTACTTCAGCATACATATGGGGAAATAATCAATTTTTTAAAAGCTCTCTCAGGAAGCTGGCAAGAAAAACAATTATTTCTCCAAAATAAGCTAATCCAAACAAGCATGCATATTAACCTTAAACAAATACTTGCCATAATTCATCAAATGCCAATTATAGTCAAGCCACGGTGCAAAGTATTACTAGAATGTTACATCTTGACCACAAACCATGGCATAGAGCTGTGTCACACACTACACAAAATATGTATAAATGAAAAGAAATGTGTCACACTACTCAAATTATGAGCTACAACAGTGAATGGCCAACTTTCCCACTAAAGGATGAAAGCAAATTATTCTTATTAATGGATCTTAGAATTCAGTTTAAAGAATCTTCCAAATTTATGCATGAAAGTGTGTATGTAACCACTCCAGAGTATGTATACACTAAGTTATCTAAGGATAAAAATCTACAACTACAGAAGAATCATCAATAAAAGGTAGCCAGCACCTATCACAGTCCTGGTTACCAGAACATGTGGGCAGCAGAGAAATGCTGTGAAAATTTTCATATTGCCAAACAATTTTCTATGTGAGGCAAGCCCATGGTGTTTAGGACAAAAAACCATAGTTAGGACTTAGGAGTATGATAGATATAGTCATCATGAATGCTCAAGGGATGGTCTAAAGAAACAATATTTGTAATGCAGAGGCATATGCAAATCAAATTACAAATGAGGCATATATCCAAACTTCCAACCCAATAATTAAAATAGCAACCCCACCTCCACCGGTGAAACTGAGAGATGATATACTGAAAAATAATTTGATATGTAAAAAAAATTCAACTAAAACATGTAAGAGTTCTTCAAAACAAGAAATAAGGAAGAACTGTTACAAGAATACTGATTACAGATGACTAAATGACCAACATAATACTGTAAACAAACACCTGATGCAGGACCACGGGGGTCAAAAAAATCATCAGTCGCCTCAGTTTCCTGGGCTCCAGATGCAGCAGTAGTTGCTTCAGTTGGATTATTGTTTACAGGAGAAGATCCTGTGGGAGCAGAGGTTTGACTAGGATTATCATTTACATGAGGAGAGGAGTCTCTTGGAGCAGATGCTGCTGAGGTTTCCACATCTCTACAATCAAAATAATATAAGTAACGGATTCTGTTGTGAACAAGTGCTGCCTGTAGTGTAAAAGTTCATACCTTTCACTGTGCACAGGGCTGCGAGATTCGCCAACAGCTTCTTCATAGCTAGGAGGAGCACCCATATTTTGCTCAGAAAGTTTCCGCTCAAGCCTGCTCATTTGTATTATACATTATTATCAACCATAAAAATGCCTGGCAGCAATATGTATATAGGAGAGAGAGAAATGGTGTAATCCTATTACAAATTTACCTTGCTTCCAGTGATTGGTCTTCAGCTTTAGCGTTGCTTCCACTGAGAGATCATAGCATAAAAAGATAAAGTTAGAAGCACAAATGATTCTCATCGCAGAGCAATAACGCCACATTAATCCCCATGTTCTCATGATAAATGGGAAGAAAAGGACTTGCACCTTCAAGAAAAGCTCATTACTGCTACTGAAAGATATCAGAGCCTAGGTAAAAGTTTAGTTCACAACTCTCTCTTTCTACCATTTGAGTACAAGAAGGTTGAAAGTAAAGCCATATTCATATTCTGACAATTAAATTGGCCAAGGACAAGCAAGAACAGATCTTGCAAGACCCCAAATGGGTACAAATGTAAGCCTTTTTTTGACCATTGTAATTCTTATGCATAAGAGATAAGACTTCATTCCATTAATTATGTTAACAGTTTTAAAATCACATGCCATTTTTTACCACTATGAAAGTATAGTACTTCTATACAGCATTTATTTTGTAACTTGGCTTCTATTTTGGTGACAAAGTTATTGGAAATCCATGAGAAGTAAAATCCTCATTTCACAAATTAATCACCAAGTCAAATTTCAAATGTAGTCAAACATAGATTCTTAAAGGTTTGTCTTTATTGATGATTATAGTTTGAAACTGAACAGTAAACTATTTAATGTTATAAATTAAAAGCAACAAATTTAAGCAAGATGAAAGAAGTAACGGCATAAGAACAAGAACTAATTGATAAACCTATATTCCATTTTAAGATAATTAGAACAAAGATTAAAACTATGTAGGTGCTGAATAGTTTGGGTTTTCATCACCATCAGTTAAAATTTCAAACTTAAGCTTGAAAATGTAAGCCTATTTTTCTCAAAAAGAAAGCTATCGGTCACTAATGAATAACCTACGATTCAACAATTTGAAGCAATAATGTAAAAACAAACATGAATAAAAGAAGGTCTTGCTGTCAGAACTAAACAAACTTTTAGAACTAACTATGAAGGGTAATGCTCGATTCCCCTAAATGCTTGAGCATAGAAAAGGACCAAGGCTTTTATCTTTCAGTTCAACAGATTCTCTAGATACATGTGTATTTTAAGTAATAAATTAGGAGGGGGAGGGAAATTTAACAGTATGCTAGAGACTCAACTGTATAAAGGCTTGAGCTCTTCCCCAGCCCTTATAATTATCTTTTTCAGTATTTTTGGATAAAAGAATAATTTATCATAGGTATTATATCATGTAGGTTCATACCGAGATGAGTGTTGTCCATCATCATCATAACGATCTCTATCAGAGCTCCTGCTTCTTGAGTCATATTGGTAATCAACACTTTGACTTCTTCCTCTGTAGTCGTCATCTTTGTAACCATCCCTGCCATAACGATCCTCATAATCTCTGCCATAACGATCTCCATCACGACTATGTCTATCATCATCTCTATATCCCCATTCTCTTTCTCTTCCATAACCATTTCTATTGTCCTCCCTGCTTCCATAACGATCATCATCATATCTGTCACCATAAGCTCCACTGCTTGAATATGAACCAGGTCTATACATTCCACCTGTTGCATTGTTGCGAAACCTGGTGAATCATACAAGACAGTTAATATCTCCTTGAGATTGAGATATTCACATACATACATACATACATTCACATGAATTTCACATACTCTACTGTAATTTTAGATCTATAATCCAGAAATCCAAAAGACATACAGATTATCATATTCTAAAATCCAGGGAAGTTAAAAAGAAAATATCTTCTAATGCAATGTTTTATGCTTGCTAAACAATGGGGCATATATAAAATTTATATCGCAACTGGAAAATAACAAAGTACAAAATATCAATTGAATTAACAAGAGTAGACTTACTTGTCCCTGTTAGCAGCAGCCTTCTGCCTAACTTCTATGATTCTTTCTTTATCATTCACAAGGACAACCAGACTTTGAGATTTCTTCCTGACATTATTTCCTTGATCTCTTCCACTGGAATCAATATATTGAAAATCGGACAATGTCTGTTCATACAATGATTACAATGTTATCAGGTTACATTATAAATTTTAGATAATCTCAACAGAAGGACCTGCATGGGCATCTTGGCAATAACTAAGTATATAAATTTTAAGTAGGATTGACTAAATGGGAATTACTGATATTTGATATGCATGTTCCCTGATCTCATCTATGACTCGCTCTGACCCATGAGCCACCAAGTACTCTAGTACTGTCAAAGCCTGTTGTTGAACAAAGGGCAGTTAACATAAAACACATATAAGAAAGTACGATCATTAGTAAATGTAGAAGACAAAGAAAAGATATTTTTTAATGTGCAATAACCCATCATTATTGCAAAGGATATAAACAAGTAATAAGACAGATTTCACAAATTGGCAGATACATTGTAGTGTTGATGGTGACAACATAAAATAAACAAGATTAGCAGCACCTGCTAACAATTGTATCTAAAACATAGAATAGTTTGATCAAAACCTTGTAGACATGCCGCCAATTCTTGCCAGTGTCATTAATTCGCTTCCAGATTACTGCCATGATCATCTGGTATTCATGACTGCATGGGTGCTTAAAAATAAGATTCTATGTCGTCAAATAAACAATATGTCAAGCATACAATTAAGAGTCCATGCTTACGGATTTCTGGTTGCCTGAGCAATGTCTGCAAGAAGTGATCCATGAGGACCCCATGGTTCGTTGCTGGTAGCATCAAGAACCTAGAAGAGGGGATAGAAAACAATGAATCTATATTTTGCAAAATAAGATCATAATACATAAACTTAAGGGTAGTTGACATCTACTTCATGAGCAAGTATTGCATAAAAATAAGTCAGACTTTGCACAAATCATTACAACAATTATCTTGCCATTATTGGAGCAGTCATAGTTTCATAGCAAACTTAAAAAAAATAAAAATACCTTCTGTTCAATCCCAGGAACTTTCAGCACTTTCTTATTTACTTCTCTTTTACTGAAAGAATACAGTGAAGAATAAGACATTTAGGAAATACAATAGGCCTCCAAAATAGTGATAAACACCCAAAATAGAAATTTTATACACAAGACATTGAATCATGTGTCAATGAATAATAAAGAGTTATACTTACAGGTCCCTAACAGTTTGACCAATAACCTTCTTCATTGTAGCTGGTATTCAGCACGAGCTACAAACCAGCACCAAGGGCACAAACTGCAATGTACAAATAAAGCTCACTTCAGGCACTGGTTCAATAAATGCTTAGAGTTTCTCAACAATATAATGGTTACTTGAATTCCAATGTCCAAAAGGATATTTTCAAGTATTATATCTGTTTGTTGTTGTACTAAGACATCAGTTTTCAATAATTTACAGGAAATGTGTGTTAGTCAGAAACTTGATACATTTATCAAATAAGCCAGCCAGCAGTAATAAGCAATTATGAATGTCTGCAGTGAGCGTGGTATGTAACGAGTCAAATGAATGAGCAACAAACATGTAGAAAGCAACTCTCAATGAAAATCCAAGGGTGTTAACTCCAAATTGAAACACAATTATATAATAAGATCATAAAGAAAACCTAAGCTGAAAAAAGGACCCCAAAAATAAGTCCAAGATGAATTTTCTGAGATCAATCTTAATTCTGAAACATTATAAGAACAGGCGGATGGCATCATTATCCCGCATCACATCTCAAATCTAACCTTGTGGTCTATCAAAAAGGCTCAAACAATGAAGATACAAACACATTGAATGAAACTCTGATTGAAATCAAGAGAAAATAACCAGAAGATCCAAACGTGAGGTGAAGCAGAAAGAACACAAATATAAACCAACAGAGCTCCAAATCTAAAGATTCCAATAAAAATAAAAAAAAAGATCCTCGATAAACATTGAACAGAGAAGAAAAAGAAATAGATTGCGAAGAAATAAACGCAAAGAGATGATGAAGAGCAAAAACAAAGAATAAAAGGAGATCAAATCCAGATCTGAGGGATCGAACCTGATCCAAAGGGACAAACAAATTCGTCGGCAGAAACGGGAAGGGAAAGGCCAACTTTAGAGAGAGATTGCAAAATTGCAAGAACTCTCTGAGTTGTTGTGTCCCAAACAACAATAATAATAATATTACGTTGTGACAGAGAAAAACACACACAAACACAAACGCTCTCTTTCTCTCTCTCTACAATTTCGGAGTTAATCTTAAACGGAAGCATAAAGGACGAGCAAGACAGCGCAACTTACACGCGGGGAACAATTAAGGAACATTTACCTTTTTATTATTATTATTTTTAATAATAATTACAGGTAAAAATATTTTATTTTATTTTTATTGGCTATGGTTTTATTATTATAGGCCATTAATTTTTTAGTATTGGCATCTGCATCTGCATCTGCATCTGCATCTGCTTTTGAAAAAAAGGAGTACGTATATGGGTAATAATAATGATGTGTTGGTGAATGGGTTAAAGTCTTTTTCTCTGTTGACACCAATGTGCCAACTTATAATCTTTCTTGGTGGATCAGCGCCTCTGCTCTGTCTATTTTATTTTCTGATGCTTTTGTCAAAATAATTAGGCGTGTTCAAAGCAAACCAGCTTGTGTTGACACTTGACACTATAAGAAAAAAAAAAAAAAAAAAAAAACAAACCAAAGTAAATATTTTATTTTTACTTTTAAATAAATTGAAACATGTTTCCTAGTATGCCAATTCTGACCCTTCACCTGTATCGGACTAGAGTTTTGACGTCTTCTGAAAACAGCTGATACATATAATAATAATATAAAACATTCATGTGTTTTCTCCATAGAATACTATGGGGGAAAAGGTCTAGAAGCTATTTGTTACGTATAAGAAATGTGAATAATCTTAGAGGTTAATCTTTAGTATTAATCTAATAAAAGAAATTCGCAAATTCGCATAAAAGTTGGAATTATTTAGCTTTTTCTTTTATATACCACCGCAAAACTTGCAGAGAATAACAATTTAGGAAAATGATTTAGTCTCTATTTGAAACATAAAAAATTGAGAGGATAATACGTCCTCGTCTACGAACTTTCATGAAAGCGCTCTGTTTTTTTTATTATTTTATTTTTGAGGAGTAATTTATATAAATGAGTAAGTTTTAAAAATTTTATAAATATAAATAAGTTGTGTTTTAAATATATTTTTATTTTTAATCTAAATTAAAATAAAAACCGTATTTAAAAAAGAGAGAAAAAGGGGAAATCATAAATGAAATCACAACTTTAATATGAAAAACAAAATTGTTACATAAAAAGCTGTGATTTCAATCACCACTTTATTAAAAAAAATTAAAAAAAAATCATATTTTAAAACACGATTTCAGTAATTTAAATTAAAAAAAAATAAGTATGAATTTAGTTTAAAAAATAAAGTTTTTATTTTATTTTTATCCTTTAATAAATTTTAAATTTTTATTATTAAGTAATTTTTTATGACATAAAAATTATATTAATAATTCAATAATTTATCATATTATTAAAAAATTTGACAAAATAATCACATATAATTTTTATTAAATTATATTTCTAATTGTTTTATTAATTAATCTAATATTATTAATTATTTTGAATAAATAAAAATATAATTTATTAAGATAAATGACACATGATAAGTTACTGTAGAAAAAAGAAAAAATAACGAAAAAATTATACTAAAAAATAATACATATACAAATAATATATTAATTGATTGGTTAGATAAATTACTTTAAAAAGTTGCATTATCATTTACTTTCTTTTAATTTTATATTTTCTTAATTTATTTATTTTAATTTTTTACCCACTCGTCCCTTAATTATTTTTTACTGATTCATTTTACTTTAAACTAAAGTAAAATCATTAATATATATTTTTGTCAAAGTTAATGTTTATTATTTTTTCTTTAATATTATTTAAGATTTATTTTAAAATATTTTTATTAATGTAAATATTTATGACATCAAGTTATGATTGCAATAGTTTATCTTTTTTTTTAAGCCATTGCAATAATTTATCTAAATATCTAAATAATGGCTTTATCAATTACATATAATGTGCGAGATCGACGTTTTTACTAGTACAAGAATAAAAAAACTAACATAGATTGTTTTTTACTTTAGATCAATTTTATAGGATATACAATTAGTCAATATTATAAATAGATATTTTTTACATCAATTTTAAAAATGATATAAAAAATTACTTTCTATATTAATTGTAACGAAGATTTATATAAAAATATATTTAATTTTATAACAATTGAGACAAAAATTGGTATAAAAATGACTTTTTAAATTGATTATGGTCAAAATTATATAAAAAAATATTTTTTAAAAGAAAAAATACATTGAAACATGATGACTTTCTTTATATCAAGATATCACAGAATTACATTCTCACATTCACAATCAATTTCACAATATATTTGCAATAGTATATATATTATATTTAGATAAAACTACTTGCAAAGCTAAACATTATCATTTGCCCAAAAACCAAAAAAATTCTCAAAGTCATACATTATCATTTACATGAGACTTAAACATGATTTGAGTCACTAAAATTTTTATGAAATTTACATTTGATTTTTAAAAAAAATTATTTTATATTTTATTTTTTTCATTATGTTAACTCTATTAAATAGTTTCTAAAAATCATTTTTAAATTTTTATCATAATCATCAATATGCTTTTAATTAGATAATGACATCTTAAGTTAACAAAAATAATCTAATAATAGAGATTAAATACAAAATATTTTTTTAAAAAACATAAACATATTTAAATTTTTACATAAACTACTTTTGAAACCAATAAGTTATGTACTAACATTTATATATCTATATATTATGATATAGTTAAATATATGATGCATTTTATTCAAGGTGTGTGGTAATGGTTAATTGAGTGACTTACTAAACAATTCTTCATTTTATCTATTTCCTTTGCAAAGAAAGAATTAGGATTGTTTAATTTACGTAATTTCAAAGACATGAATTAGAATAGTGTAATAAATATTTAAAAGTTATTTAACAAAAGAAATTTGGTTATGAAAATGAATATTATCTTAATAGAGTCAATTATGCATGTTTAGACATGTTCAACATATGTCTCGTAACATTATAACTACATCTTGGTTACTTTTCTTATTTTATTTTATCTATATCACTATATATTAAACAAAAGTAACCAAATTAACAAACAAACAAAAAAAATCAAAAGAAATCAAATAACCAAAAATTTATAGTAAATTACACTAACATAAATAAAAAATTCAAATTGTACATGATATCCCTATTTTTTAATGTTTACACTTTACAACAACCTTACTTACAAAAGTAATGATGTAATGTTTTTCAAGTAACTAAAGGAGTTAGTGTAATATTTTTCAAATATTCAAGAGGCTAGTGTAGGAAAAAAAATGAGAAGTATTGTTTGTAATCTACAAAATTTTTAGAAGTGTCATTATAATTTACTTAAAATATTATGCATGGTAGCACTCATTTAGCCTTCTTCACGTTTTGTAAGAGCTTACCCATCAACATCACGTGATATGTTTTTATAGGACTATAAGATCAAACACATGCATGAAAATTATGTTATAGATAAATACATTTAATAAAAGTAAAAGTTTTATAAACAAACACTTATCATCTACTAAAGTTTTCAAATTCTTTTTTTACTCATGGATAATTTCCTTGAATTTGGAATTGAAATGAACAGATGAAATTATACTCATCTAAGACATTCTTTAACTTCCAAAGTTTATAGGTATACTTATGACATTAGAATAAAAAATGTTTAAGTAAACAATACTTGATTATTTCTTTAAAATATAGAAAAAAAAATTCACATCATGAATACTTGAATAAGGTCATGCAAAGTATGCCTTGTCCATTGACGAGTTATAAGACATTTTTTCACATCACATAAAATTATGTCTTTGCTAATAACATCACCCTCCACGAGAATATAGATTAGATATAGTATTTGTGATATTAGTGATAGATCATTTGAGACATTCATTTGTGATGCATATTAAACTTAATTAAATTATATTTGTGTTTAATTTTGACTTGTTGGTTGAGTTATGAATTAGTGGGATTATTTGTTAATTCATGTTAATTTTTTATTTTTACTCACTTTGACACTATTTTATTGTATGAAGAATATGTTAAGCTATAAAGATAAGATTTGGATGATCCAAGATTTTTTAGAAAGTTGAGACAAAGATCTATAATTTTTTTATCTCACAAGCTTAGGCCAATTCTCATGTTTTCAAGATCAAATTTACGCTCAAAGTTGCTACTTTTGCACCTAACATTTTACATAAACAACAATTCATTGGATCTAACTTTTCATTAAGGATTAACTTACAACATGTGATAACTTATTAGAAAGATAATTGAGTGAGATTTGGTGTGGATTAGGAGAGACCCACAAATTAGTAGAGTAGCTTACTAATAAATAAGATTAAAGGATTTATGAATAAATATTTTTACTCATTTTTTGAATATTTGAATTGCACTCCAAGTTTCACACTTTTTCTTTATTCCTCGTTGTTTTTCACATTTTCTCTATGTGTTTTTCAATAAAAATTTCCATGAAAAGTTAAGCTCTTAATTAATTCAAGGATTTTGAAACTTATGATTAGAATTTGAGTAACTATTTTTAATTGTGAAATTTTATCATATTCCTCTTCTCTTTTTCATTTTTGAAATTCAAATTCATGATAATGATTGAATTTTTTTTATTTGAAATTGAATTAAATTAAGATTAATTGATCTAATCTAATAGAGGTTAAATAATTGATTAATTATCTAAAGTAATAATTTAATTATACTTGAATTTGAGATTATTACAAATTACAATTACAATTTCAAATTTTATTAATACATGTTAAATATTTTTCTAATTAAATTTAGGTTAATATGATGATATGAGAATTTAAATATTTTTTATTATTGTGAAAATTTTATCGCATATTTTGGGGTTTTGGATTAGTGTTTCATTGAATTTGTCACTGTAGTATTGTTTTAATTTTGTTGAAAATAAATTTAAATAATCCCTTATTTAGTTTGCAATAAAATTAGAAATGATGAATTTTGGATATTTAAGAAAAATTATCTAGGTTGTTCCTATACTATAAATTAAGGGATTCATAAAGAGTAAATCAATAACACTATAAACAAGGAGAGGACCAAATATTAAATTAATAGAATGAGATATTTAATATTTTTTATTATAAATAAAATTTATCTGTTATACCATAATAATCAAACCTTGTGATAATTTTTAATCTATTTTTGTTAATAATATCTTTTACAATTTCAAAACAAAATTATCAATATGTTGAACTACATAATATTATTATGATGATCATAGATATAAAACAGACCCTGAACAAATACTTTTGTGCTATTCAATCCTCTCAAATTTAGTAAAATTATCGTACCCTTAGTTCCATTCTAAATAAGTGTCACAATATGTTTAACTTGAGGCGACATTTGTAAATTACGGCTAGTTTGGAGAAAAATATACCTCAATATTCAATTTAGATTTCATTTAATCATAAATTTAATTCTCCAATCGACTCCAATTTATTTAAAATTATTTTCTTAATTAATTATATTTCACTTTCTTACGTATACATGAACGTGAGACAGAATAAAACTATTGAATTTAATAAATCAACTTTACAAAAATTATTTAATACTTCATCACCTCATTTTACTTTAATTATATTCTAAATTTATAAATTCTTTCAAAATTATGCTATAATTTTATATTTAATCATTATCAATTTATTTTAAAAATATTAAAAATTAATTAAAAAATAAAAATAAAAGAAGATAAATTAAAATATAAATGGTTAAAAAAATTATATATATATATCT
>JAMLFT010001958.1:0-27881 GCA_026544285.1 Pachyrhizus erosus | reverse complement strand
CTTGTTAAAATCTTTTGATTAAATAACACAAGATTTTTTTTATAAAAAAAACTCTTAAAATATTTTAAAATCCTAATTGAATACATCTCATAAATTCACATATTTTTCAAAATTTGAAAACTAAAAGAACATATTCAAAATAATAGATACTAAAACTAATTTTAATTAAAAATACATGAATCAAAAATATATTTTGTTCTTAGAGACATTTGTTTCAATATATGATAACACATTTCTAGAAAACATATTTTTGAGAATACTATTATTGAGAATATTATTTATAAAAATAATGCAAATGCTAACCTATGATTTTGCATTGAGCTCTCATGCAATTTTCAATAAAATTTTTACTCTTTTAATTCTTAAGGACATGGTAAGCAAGACTCTAGTTAAAAATGTATTTTTTAGATTTTATCATTTATAAGAATATTTTAAAATTTAAAATAATAAAAATAAAAAATAAGAGTTGCTATAGAAACTTCCTAAAGAACATACTTACCTATCTACCAAATGAAGCAAATATTGAAGAATAAAAATAAAACAAATAATGTTTTCAAATACTTTCTTAAGAATATTTATTTAAAATTTACTAAAAAAATAGATATTTAATTCATGAAAAAAATACACTTATGTTTATTAAGTGATACTGTGATAGGTAACTTATTTTTGTTCGGACCAATACAATAACTGGGAGAGACGTAATAGAACGTGGTGGTTGTTGGCGTTCCATTGGGCAAAGCAACGAAACGGAAGCACCTTTAATTCTCAGATTCTTCTTCGATGAGTTCCCAACCTCTGTCCCCTCACAATTTCAAAGATCTCTTCGATTCCATCGAAGCTTTTCTCTTCGACTGCGACGGTTCGTAGCTCTCTCTGCACCTCCTTTCTTCAGTAACATCTTCGCGGAATTGAACCATGCCACGTGGCACGTTCACATTGGCCAGGTGTGATTTGGAAGGGTGATGAACTCATCAATGGCGTTCAGCAAACTCTCGACATGCTTCGCTCCAAGGGCAAGAAGCTCGTCTTCGTCACCAACAACTCCTGGAAGTCGCGGACTCAGTACGCCCAAAAGTTTCGATCCTTGGGAATTTCCGTTTCGCAGGTTCACTCTTGTTTTCTTCTTTCGCTTTCGATTTCAACTTCCATGTTCTCTGAATTTTTCTTTTTGCTTTTGGCAGGATGAGATATTCTCCTCGTCTTTTGCGGCTGCTATGTACTTGAAGGTCAACGATTTCCCTTCGCAAAACAAGGTTCCTCGCTTTTGTGGTTTTTTTTCTTCTTCCTACTCATAACTTGTTTTATTTCATCTCTTGCCGCGTAACTAAGAGTTACTTATGAATGAAGAATTATTGCAAGTGCCGTGGCTTGGTTACACTTGTTTTAATGCTACTGCTGCTACAGTGTTGCTTGGTTTTCAAGTGCATTTCTTGTGTTTCACGATTTCGAATCTTTGTATAAGTGATCACATGTTGTACAGAAGGCTCGTTGCTATGCCAAAGTACAGGGAGGGTGTCTTATTTTTGCATCATTGCATATACAAGGAGTCTGTTTTTAGATATGAACCCATGACCAACTGGTCATTGTGCAGTATTTGAAAATGAGAAACAAAGTAAAATTCTGGGGATGGTTATGTAATTATTAGTGAAAACAGAAAATATAAATATCAAATATTTTCCTTCTATCAAACAGGCCCCAGGCCCCGGTTTTAATTTTCCTCTCAGACTTGTGCTGTCATAGTAAGCCTTCTACCTATATACAGTTATGAGATATTTATGGCATTGGTGATCTTCTCAATATTCAGGTTTATGTAATTGGTGGGGAGGGTATACTGCAGGAGTTGCGGCTTGCTGGCATTACAGCTTTTGGTGGTCCAGTAAGTTCTGCATGTTTATAAATTATAACCTGTCTCCCTCCTTTTCATTTTTCCTCATTGAAATTGAAATTCCTGTTGTCTGAAGAGCTGCTGGAGGCTACCACTGTTGTTCTATTGGATTAGTTTTTCAGTTCATGTTCTTTGCTTGTAACTTTCTTGTTATGGGATTATTCATCCTGATCGAGTAGGAAATAATTGGGGTAAAGAACAAGTACTTGTGCATGTGTTGTTAGAAAAGAAACCCTTACACTAACCGTTTGGCTCAAGTGATCATAATCGAGTCTATTATTTGGCTGCATTATCTTATTGGCAATGCATGCTTCAAACAGCACAGAGACAGAGGGATGAGAAATTAGAATCACAGGATTGTCACTAAAGTTATCCTCACTAAAGCATTCATTGATTGCAGGATGATGCAAATAAAGCAATAGACCTGAAGCAGAACTGCTTTGTCGAACATGATAAGAGTGTAATGTAGCACCGTGCTCATTGTTACTTTGAGTATCTTCATTGAGATCAGTGCTTGCAGTTAACTGATGGGTTCACTCTTTCAGGTTGGGGCTGTGGTGGTTGGTATAGATCCAAACATTAACTATTACAAGCTTCAGTAAGAAAATCTGTTCCTTTGCTCTTTTCTTGAGAACTTTACCTTTTGGTTCATGTTGCTACCGACTTGTGTCTCCAAATTCTCAGTTCAGAAATCAGAACCCTTGATGACTTACAAATATATGGAAACCCAAAAAAGTATCGATACTATCAGAACTATATTCCATTTGCTAGTATGATCTGAAGTATCCATGAAATTGCATGTTTTTTTGACCAAGCTGACATAACTTGACCTTCTAATGATCTTAGTTTGCTTTCATCAGTGCATGAAGGTTTGAAGTTTCTTACAAATGTTTGTGTTGTTACCTGAATCTTGATATGGGTCTTGAAGCCCAAATCTTGATCCTACTTCATGATCCTGCTATTTGACAGCAACGTAGTTAGGGGTTACCTATGCAAAGATACTCTGATGCTTAAGTTAACGAAGGAGTTGCATGTGTGAGAATGAGGGAATAATAGAGTGTGATCCTATCTGAGGGGTTGCCCCTTTAAATAAAGTGAAATCCTTGGGAAACAAAAAAGTAAGGATCTTCTATAATTAGGATAGTTATCCTCCTGTAAGTGAGGCAAGTATGTGATTTTAACCTTTAAGTGTGGTTACATCTTTGCAGCTCAGATCTTTAGAGATCTCTCTGGATATTAGTCCAAAACAGTGTTTACATTAAAGATTTGTATGGATATATTTGTGGGCTGTTGTAATGATTAATAAGTTCACAATACTGTGAGAATGGTTTAATGAACAAATTACTTTTATTTGAGAACATTAATGATGTATTAAAATAGTTTTTTTAATTGTTAATGAACTCAAAGCAGAATAACCAGTGAGTGATATAGAATGCTAAAAATAGGCTGTGCATATTAGTTTTAGCATGCTTTAGGTGAATAGGTAGACTTTTTTGTTTAGTTTATTACCAAACAGGTGGATAGATTTGTCAAAATATGTTGGAAAAGCCGCCTTATTTCAGTCACCCCTAGCTCACCTTAGTTGTGGCCTCTTTTGGGGCTGCCTTAATTGTAGCCTCTTTTGGGGCTGCCTTAACTGTAGCCTCATGAGTTGTGTTTAGTTCCACGTCGATTAGAAAGATGTCATAAATAGAACTTATAAAGCTTGGGCAGTCTGCACCTTACAAGCCAGTTTTGCAAGGTTGAGTTAGGCTCTAAGCTCAAATTTTAGGAAAATCATATATTTATATATGCCAACATCTTATATTCTGGTGAAACAATGACAGCCATCCTGTATTGAGAATTTTTATCTACATTTATTTAATTACTTGCTTTTAGTTGTTTCATATTTTTGTATTTCAATGTCATCTAATAGGTATGGAACCCTTTGCATACGTGAAAATCCAGGATGCCTTTTCATTGCCACCAACCGGGATGCAGTTGGACATATGACTGCTTTGCAAGAATGGCCTGGTCCTTTATTCAACTCTATTTTATTGTTAAACAATGAAAAATTAGTATACAACTTGATTGCATGGCCTGATAATTGAGGAAAGTTGGATTTCAGGTGCGGGGTCTATGGTTGCTGCTATATGTGGATCAACCCAGAAGGAGCCTGTTGTGGTGGGGAAACCGTCAACCTTTATGATGGAGTTTTTACTTAAGAAGTAAGAAATGTTAAATGCTTAAATTTGTTGATCTTGTCTGCAGTGGTTTGTGTTTTATTTTATATTATTCTCTGCATATGACTTGCTCTTTTTTGGCAGATTCAACTTAAGTTGCTCCAAGATGTGCATGGTGGGTGATAGACTAGATACTGATATATTGTTTGGACAAAATGCTGGCTGCAAAACACTTCTAGTTCTTTCAGGTGTCACAACTCAATCAGCTCTACAAGACCCTTCAAATAATATTCAACCTGACTACTACACAAGTAAAATTTCTGACATGCTTGACTTATCCGGAGCATGAGTTGGTTCTTCCCAATTTGACATTCTTTGATGACCCACTGAAACTATGCAATAATGCTCTACACACACTGCGCATCAATTTAATTTTCACAATCTAATTATAGCTGATCTCATCTGGATTTCCACTTTGGCGTGAGGTGATGTACACCAATGCACTGTACTCATATAAATACACTGTACTCAGATTTCGTTACAGAATATCAGTCATGACCAGGGTGAAATTACTCTTTTTGCCATTTCAGTAGTATGGCACCATGATTATTACATAAATGAGGCATTGTAAGCTGAATGCAAATTTAATATTTCTATTACTGCAGTTATTCATTTAGCATTTTATTAGTAGTCTGGCTCTTATGTTGTAAAACTCTGGCATATTCATTCACAATCACAGGTAGGGTACGGTCTCCAAAGCAACAGGGTTCACTGGATTTATATTCAGGTGCTTTAGAAACTATAATCTTAACCCGGATGCTTTATAAAATTCTACATATTCTTGCTGCAGAGGTTCTTAGAACATATAATTGCTCATAGAATTTGCAATGACCGGGATCCCTTTGTTATATATCTGATTATTGATTGCAGTTTAAGCAGCAGTTAACAAATTTTCAGAGCTACCTTATTTTTGGTACGCACGGGACATGAAAAAGGAAAAGGAAAAAGATAAAAGGGATAGGGGTTAGGGTTGGGGAGCTACCCTTGAGAATCCGTAGTTCAGTTTTCTTTGATGATTGTGTTATATCTCCTTGCATCAAAAACCACTTAAACGATTAAAAGGAAAAGTTCAAAATTTGGGTAACTGTGAAACTTTGGAAGTTGGATCCAAACTTGTTTAATGTGACAAAAGACTCACACGATGTGGTTCGAGGGACGCCGCATCAGCATGGTGGTATTTGCGCTTTTATTGGTGGAATTTGGAAATCCTGAATGCCAGATGACCACTATAGGAAATATAATGCATAATCTGAGGTAATAGCACTAGAATAGAACATAAACTAACCAAAACCATGTTTGGCACAAATAAGCTAGTAGTTAAATAGCCCATTGGCTCTTGGACATTAAGAAATATATCTAGACGCAAGTTTTAACTCTCAAACTAATAAGTGGTATAAGTATAAGCACGGCCTGGATAAAGCCACAAAGTTTAAGCCAGACAAGAAAATGGCTGTTGTCACATAAGACGACAAAAATTTATCCAAGATTATTCACTACAACTATCTCTATTCCTGTTGCAGATAATAAGCAGAATAAAACTCTTGTTGAGCACGATATAGGAGGATAGAAGGACTATCGTAACAGAAAAATTTAATACATGATCCTATTATATCCGCAGAAAACGGATTATGCTACTTAGCATTACTGGCAAGATGTTCTATCCCACATGAGCACTTCATTATGACTTGTCTCTTTTAAGAAGTGGCAACCTCAGACTAAAGCAAGTTTCCAAATGAACAAACACAAAGTTATCACGCCTGGTTGGTCTATCATGAATAGTGCTTGTCTTGAATTTCGAAGCTCCATACCTTGCTAATTCAGGTGGAACAGGACTATTACTTTGAATAAGCATGTGATATTTTGGTCTTAGATGGTGGAAGGTTAGGTAAAGTCCTATCAGAAAGACGACTCTTCCGATTTCTATCCCGAAATTTTTGGTAAAGTTCATTTGGTTAAGTTCTACCGTCACAAACATCAGTGTCCTAAAGAGTTAAGAATGTAGTAGTCACCCCGGTACGGTGTGTGCTCATTTCAATTTCACATGCTTGTCATGGTTTTATGGTATAAGCTACATTAGGCATGGCGACATAAGTGTTTACTAGGACATTATATGTCTTGGTACTAAATGCTTCAAGACTAATCTTCCTCTACTCCAGTGATTTGTCACCATGCAAAGTGGTCACCTGATACACTTCTTTTATCCAAAACAAAATAGTGGCAACCATATTTGCATTTTTCGTGCTGTTCAGTGTCCACGAATACAATTGCTGTCTTCTCATTTGGTTCATCAACCAATTTCTCTCTCTCTCTCTCTGGTTCATAATAAACCAATCTCTTAAGCTTAGAGAATTTTTAACCTTCTCTCGTTGGGCATATTGGGCCGGAGGCCCTTTGTGTGATGCTAGATTAAAATTTAAACTGGGCTCATGTTTGGGTTGGCCAGAAAATGCAACTGGATATTCTGAATTTCTGAGGAGTCTGTGAATTGCCAAATTAACCTTTCAACAAGAGAAGGTCTTTTAGATAAAAAGAAGAAAATGGTCTTGTGATTTGTCCTATTTTGAGGAATATTCTCAAGCAGTGCTCTGCCAAAATAACTGACTTCTTACACTCCCGCATCCCTCGGTTGTGACACCAATCAATAACCATACAGACTTGATGAGGTTCTGCAATTGCTTACTTCACATGGTGTCAATCTATATTTTGCATAGTATATCTAGTAAAATATTTAACTAGTCAATATTTGATGACTAACAACATTGTAAAAAATCAGCTTGACTCCTATGCTACTCAGCCTTGATGCTAAAATTCCATCATTCCTATGAAAAAGATAAGGATACCTCTAAACTCAGTAATCAACATTAAAGAAGTTTCACTATCATAATTGGTCCACATTTTTTTTCCCTTTCCAGACAGTTTACAGGTCAAATAGGATGTGAATGATGATAAGTGTGAGAAAGGGACACCAAAGGAGAAAAGGTATGGACCGTGTAGCCATGCCAAAACCTTGAGTTGTGCCTTGTTAGTAGGTTACACGCTCACAGTAGCAGTCAAAATTTTATCCAACCAATAGCCAAAGCCAAAAATTTTACACTTGCTTTGGTTGTGTGGATTTTGACATCAAAAGAAACTAAAAAGTAAAGCCAAAAGTGAAGCTAGCAGCCAAATCCCACATATCCAAAGCTTTTCTTAAAAGCTTTTTCTGCTAGGTGATACTATCAAACTCTGAATCATCAGAGTCTCCCGCTTGAAGGAATATATTCCCTTCTACCAGTAAAACAAAAAACAATTCAAACTTTGTAGAGACCCAAAGTTTTTTTTAAAAATAACTATATATGTAAATTATGTTGAGGGGCCCAAGACTCACATGCATGCCACATGTCAAAATCTAATTGTACTGCTGCTTCCATTTGGTAGCTGCTCATATCATATCAGTGTGTATCAGTAATATTTAATCATAGAAACTATAATAATGAGTTTAATATGAATGAGGAGGAGAGGACCACTGCATAAAACTGCTAGTTGCGATTCAAAATACAGATAGAGCTGCATGTGGGCATGGGGTGAGTAGCTCGCACCTCTATGCATGGAGCTCAGATCTGCTTTGTTTTTCTCTTATACTTAATTTGCTCTTAGTATTGTTTATGCATTTGTTTAGTATTCCTATATCTTGTTTCGTTGCCTCAAGCGAAAATTGAAAGCAGGGTAAGTAGAAACATATGCAAGGGCTCGCTCAACTTGCATTGGTTTAGAATGCCACAATAATGTCCTAAAAAGGTCAAAAAGTACTCCATCTCACAATGTTATCACTAAATTTTAATTAACAAAATGTTTCCCATAAATTATGCTAAAACTTTAAAGTCTGTGTCGGTTTCTGAGATTGTGATCCAATTTCTCACGCTCCGTGGGTTGATTATTAATTCTCAATTGACACATAACGTTATCCTTAGGTGTTTACCTATTTGGGGTTCAAGATTCAAAAGTCGCTAGTCATAAATCACTACTTGTAAACTGTAATTATATAAATTTCATTGGACAAAGTTTTGCCATGCATTCATAGTGATCCTATCATACTTGAAAATGATTGATTCTAATGAAGAGTATATATGATTTATACTAAAAAAAAATAAAAAATCTCAATGGACAGGCAGTTAAAGATTTTTTTTTCTTTGGTCGGAATTTGCTGAAATGGACCTTTTAAAATTAAATAATCCGTGCCATAAATTTCACAACTATTCATTCTTCAATCTCGACGTTGGAGTTCATGATGAAACATGTTATATCAGCCATGTTTTGAAACTTTTTGGAGCAGCAAGTTAATTTAGATGACTATAGCTCTAGTTGATAACTTTGACTGCGAAATAAACAAACAAAAAAAAACTAAATATATCAATATAACTTTTAAAAGAAATAACTCTGAAATGAAATGTATACTATTATGCAACTTAAAATACAAAAGCTGACACTATTTTTGTATATGAAAAAAGGTGCCTTAGTTTGGTTCCATTCACTCTCAAGACATCACACGTTTCTAAACCTAGAAAAATAAAACGCAAAGCAAAATCTTATCATCATTCAACATTTTCTACAAAGAAAAAAGCCTAGACATAAAAGGATAAAATTCGCCCAAATAAAGTTTGGTTTGACCGAGGAAAAAATATTTTTAGGTTGGGGAGGGGGAAGGGTCTATAAAAAAGAGGAAAGCAACTAAGAAAACAAAGTGTCTGTTTGAGAGAGGGAAAGGACCAGAGAAGCGTGAAGTGCCTTTAATTTGGGACCAAACTTAGGTACTATATTGCGGAGTCAAATTCTAAAACCCACTAATCCTAATGTTAATTCACAATCTCCCCTTCATTGCCCCATGTGGCTATTGCTGAATGACTCTAGACAAGACCCGAACCAAGAAAGTTGTCCACTACATGAGCAATCAAACAAAAACATTGGTAAAAAAGTTAAGTCACAGTCCAAAGTTGATTTATTGTCGTTTTTGAGACACTTGGATACTGAATTACGTGTTCAGATTTTCCCAATTTGGTGCGCAATTGCTCATACGTAACTAGTGTTAGAAAAATATTATGGTAGAAAAAAAAGGATATATTAAAGCAAAAGTAGACAGAGAAACATTTCGTTGTTGTTTGAAGTGGCCTTTTTTGGTTATATCCTAAATAAAATATATTATATTAGGGGCATGTATTATGTGTTATAATTGACCAGTGTCGATTTTGTGGTGGTTATTTAAGGGAAGAATTATAGTGATATCTCTCAATAAATTTACATTCTTCTTTTAAACCTTGAATCCGAATTTGGGGTAGTGGGGGTTAAAAGATCAGTTGTTCATATTTAGACACATAAAAGTGTACTTGTTTGCTTGGCTCTGGCGCTTGCACATCTCATTTTGGTTGTCAAAAATAAGAAAAAAAAAGGTGTTTGTGGATGTGCCAGGGTAGAGATATCTGGATGCTTTTGGAAAGAGGAGATACTTGGATTACATGAAACACAAAAAAGATTAAGGTCAAGCTTTGTTTATTTATTATTTGAGGAGAAAGTAGAGGGTGTTCATAAGGGAAAATGAATTCCAACCACCCTCATTGTTATTATTTATGAGATTTCATACTCAATTGGGACCTTATACAGTTGGACAAAGCCACTCATCTCCAGAAAAATAAAGCCCTAGACCACTTTGTTAATGACTAAAAGCTCCATCTTCACTAATGAAATCAATCTGAGCCAAACTCTTGGGATGGAAAAGCTTATTAATTAATGCAATCTATAAATTTCTCTTTCTCAATTGCTCACATATAGGGCTTGAGTGATCCTTGTGTGATCCCTTGTCCCATCACAGGAATGACATTTAGAAATTGGGCCCTGCATGGATAGCATTGTAAAGACATTGAGAATAATTAACGTAATTGGTAGGATAGCACTGCAAGGTGAGGAGGGGTTTTCTTATTAACAAACCTCCAATGAGCATATAGGTCCTATTTTATATTTTACAAATGAAATTAAAGCCACTTGTTTTGGTACGTACATAATGAAAAAGCTTTAATGGGCATTGCAGTGAGTGAGTGTGCAATGGCTGGTCCACCAAAACTTATAATAGCCTGGATGATTCAGTAATACACCTCTATTTTTCATTGGATCACCCAAACATTCCATCGACCGTTGGTCCATTACTTGGTGATTTTATTGACTGCAAGGGAAAGTAGCACCCATTTTAGGCAACCAAAAATCTTGATGTCGGCTTAAGTGATGGGAATTTGTATTTCTATCAAATGACGAATGCAAACATAATCATAATAACAATTATTGTCTATAGGAAAATAAATTATTCCCTTCATTTTTTCTTGTTTCATTTTCTTTCTTTATTTCTGGCGTACTTAGTTTTGCTTCTGATTTTTTTTTTTTTTTTGGTTATATTTTGGTTTTGATGGAGGAATATAGGAGGTAGCATGGTCACAGGCTATTAGATTCTCCACACTATAGGGAACTTGTCGTCTTATTTAACCTACTCACACTTCCTTCCTCAATAACATGTGAATTCGGAATTTTTAAATGGAAATATCCAATTATTAACAATTTAAATAATATTTCTAGTTCAAAACTTGTTGATACATGAACATGAATTCCATAAAAATTCAAGCCATGATTCAACCCATAATTTTTATTCTAATAATAGCTTTCAAATCGTCTAAAAAATTCCCTTTTCCCTTGTAAATCAACACCAAATTTCGCTTTAATATAATGCAATGAGCTATTTCATCGAAATATTAAGAAAGGAATTGAAGATTTTATGTCATTTTAGGAAATGGGAAATAATTGGGTTTATTCATATCCATATATACTCGCAGACACATCATTTGACATTAATATAATTTTTATTATATTCTTTTTTTTAAACCTATCACCTCCACTTGCATGTAAGATAATATGTTTTGTATTAATATACACAAAACATCATTCAAAAATACTTTTAAAAGGTTTTTTTTGTGTTAAATAATGTTTTAAACAAGATTAAAAATTAATAAATAAAAATAATAAAAATTATATTGAGATATATTAAAAATCACGCTAAAATTATGTTAATAATATTTTCTAATAAAAAAATATTTTTGATTTTTCAATTAATAAACATAATTAGCATTTTTCTTTCTATAAAAAAGTATAAAGATGATAAGTTTGATATTTATATTCCTTAAAACTTATTAAAAATAATAGTCTAAGATAACAAAAGTATGAAATAGATACATAGAAAAAATGATTGTGAATATCTTGTTTTTTATTGAGTCTTAGAAAAAGAAAAATGAAGAATATAAAATAATAAATGATATGATGTGATAAAAATAAAAATAAAAATATAATTTGATTAAAAAATTATTTAAATTAATTTAGTGATGATAAATTTAAATAATTCATATATAATTTTATATTTAAATCATTGAACTTATAAATTAATTAATTATAATTTTTTATAAAAGATATATGTGATAAAAAATTAAATTATTTTTTTTATTATCATTAAAAATATTAAATAATAATAAGATATTTGATAAATACATGTATTTTTATATTATTATTCAGCTAAATAATAAATAATACTAGAATATAAAAGAAGAAGAAGAAATAAATAAATGAATAAATAAAATAAAATGAAAAGGATAAAAGAATTATTTGGGCAAAGGCATGACGGACAGGTGCAAGACCTCAGAACTGTTTAGTGATTTGGACCTCTCTTGGTTTTGGCGACAAAAACCCATTGAAATTATTGAATGAAGAAAAAAGCTTTGCTTTACCTTTGACCCCTCTCTCTCTCCCTCTTTCTCTCTCTAAGCCTAAGCTATCAGGAGCTCCCTATCTACAGTGCTTCTCTCTCTCTCTCTCTGCAAAAGCAACGAAGCTGTGTTCTGATCCTTCAAATTAGGTACTCTTTTGTTCTCTTCTTACTTTCCCCTCTTCCAATTCTTCCGTTCCCACCCTGGCTTACTGGCTTTTCTCCATAACCCTTCAAGTTTAACTCTTTTTCCATCTAGGTCTCTCTCTCTCGCTTTGGATCTGCTTCAGATTCCACTCTAAACAACGTTTCCTTCATCAAGATCAATTTTTTATTCAATTCCCTCTGGATCACTCTCTTGCACCTCTTCTGGTAATTTTCCCCCACCCCAATACCCTTTTTTATCGCCAGAAATCTCTATTTTCCGTTTTGCTGGCAAATTTGACTCTTACTTTACTCTTTTCTTGGTCTTCCAAGTCTAACCCTTTATGAGTTTTTGTGTTTTTTTTTTTGTTGATTCTCGTCTTGTTGGTGTTCCATAACTGTTGTGCTTTACTAATCTGCATGCAACTTTGCTAGGGATATAAATATATGCTATTTATTTGCTTCATGGGTCTTAGGTTTTGTTCACTATCTGTTCATGAATAATATAGCATCTGGTTTACCACTTTGGTGGAGCCCGACGTCTTAGTTGGTCAATTATCTTGTTGTGTTTTGGTTATGTTGTTATGCGCTTGTGTTGTTCTGTGTCAGTGGGAGGGACTGTTTTGGTTTTTCCTGTTGTTGGATCTATTTGTCTGATGTTGAATGTGAGGAAATTATGTTGTTATTTTATTGATGTTTGAAGTGTTTGTTTAATGGATTGGTAGATGAATCTCTGACATGTTATTGTTAACTGAGCATGTTTTCCATACTATGGTGAGATGGCTGACTGCTTGTCTATGATGTTGGTGCCCTTTGGTAGGTTGTTTGTTATTTTTGGAGACATAAATGGATGCTAAGCCATGGATTTGGTCAATTTGATCTCAATTGAAACTTTTTTGCATTTCTGATGGACTCGAAAACTAGTGCTAGAGCTCTCCCAAAACACCATCAGAAGATGGCTGGGATTCAAACCCTCGAGGCAAAAGATGTTGGATCTTCAGCTTTGCTGAAAACAGGGAAAACTGAGCTGGCTGTTCCTGATGATTTATCAAAGTCTGTTGCGAATGCGTCCAAGCAGAATACTGGAGAAACTGCTGAAAGCAAGAAGTTAGGAGTTTCTATCCAAAAGGGGTCTGCTGATTCCTTGAGCAATAAAAGTGGTTCTGGTGCTTCTTCATCTGTTCTTGACAAAGTGGATCGCTCTGCTAATGAGAACATAGGCTCACAGGAGAGTTCTATTGATCAAGAAAAAAAGACATCGGAATATGGAAGTGTGAAGAACAGTTCTGTTTCTGCCAAAGTTAGTGATGGGGCCAGCAGTCTTGCAAAGACAAGTGGAGGTGCCAAGATCAGTGATCGAGCTGATTTTGTTGAGAGTGGTAAGAGCAGTATTTGCAGAGGAAGCACAAGCAGTGATGTGAGTGACGAGAGTACTTGTAGTAGCTTTAGTAGCAGCATAAACAAACCTCACAAGGCAAATGACTTGAGATGGGAAGCTATCCAAGCAGTTCGAAGTAGAGATGGGGTGTTGGGTTTAGGTCACTTTAGATTACTGAAGAGGCTGGGTTGCGGGGATATTGGCAGTGTATACCTCTCTGAGTTGAGTGGAACTAAATGTTACTTTGCAATGAAGGTAATGGACAAAGGATCCCTAGCGAGTCGGAAAAAGCTACTTCGTGCTCAGACAGAACGAGAAATTCTGCAGTCTCTTGACCACCCTTTTCTTCCAACATTGTACACCCATTTTGAGACTGAGAAATTCTCATGCTTGGTGATGGAATTCTGCCCAGGTGGAGACCTCCATACTCTTAGGCAGAAGCAACCAGGGAAGCATTTTCCAGAGCAGGCAGTAAAGTATGTTTTAAGTTATAACTCAATTTTGGTTTATTCATACTGATTATTATGCTCACTGTATTTCTCCTTTTGATTTTCCTCCTTCTCTCATATTACTTTTGTGTGAAAACTGGATCCAATTTCAGATACAATGCTTTACTGGCTTGCTATAGTCTACAGGGAAATAAACTAGAATTGAGTCTTCTCAGGGTGTACAACCGCAGCTTTATGTATATACATATATTTTTAAAATTTTCTCTTGGTGTAATATCTTGAATTTTAATGTAGGCAGTTGCAGTGGAATCATCCTTATTTGTGCTCACATATACCCTTATTACTCTAATTGCAGCACTATATTGAAACAACTAAACTCTAATGCTTAGATTATTTTATCCTTGTATGCAGATCCTGGTTACAATCATACAAGTATCTATGACTAATTACTTAATATGTAAAAAACATTGAATTTTAAGCATAGAATCCTCCTGTGCCATGCATGCATGAAAGGTATAGGTGGATTTTGAGATGAGTTATTTTTCATGTGGGTTTGCATGTATGTATGTTTCACGTTTCATATGTTTATGATGCCTTTTGTGCTATACAGAGTCAGATATTTTATTCCAAACAATATCAGATATGAAAGCGTGTTTGATGTGTACTTTGATTTTTTCAAATGTTCAAATAAATACATAACCTCAACCAGAGTAAAAGTGGGTCTTTGAAATCTGGTCTGTGGGAAGATAAATTAAGTGGAAATCATAATTGTCCTTAGTATTAAAACCTCTTTAGAGTATCTGTTTAGTTTCCATTACAGGGATTTACTCAGTTCACATGTCTTTCTATCAACACTTATATACCTTCTGATTTTTGCTAAAATCTGTCAGCTGAAAATAAGACGTTTTATGCTCCTTAAGCCTTTTAGTCATGATTTCTTTTCTTGCTTTTCATCTTTTGGTATTTTGCCTGGTTTGGTAATTATGTTAATTTGATTCTGATGGTAACCACTGCTAATTTCCACATTATTTGCAGATTTTATGTGGCAGAGGTCCTTCTGGCTCTGGAGTACCTCCACATGCTTGGAATTGTCTACCGTGACCTTAAGCCAGAGAATGTCCTTGTTAGGGATGACGGACATATTATGCTCTCTGACTTTGATCTTTCCCTCCGATGTGCTGTTAGTCCGACACTTGTCAAAACGTCATCAACGGAATCTGAGCCTTTGAGAAAGAATCCTGTTTACTGTGTCCAACCTGCATGTATTGAGCCACCTTCCTGCATCCAGCCATCCTGTGTTGCTCCTACTACATGCTTTTCACCCCGGCTCTTCTCTAGCAAATCAAAGAAAGACCGGAAGCCAAAAACTGAAATTGGCAACCAAGTGAGTCCATTACCTGAGCTCATTGCAGAGCCTACCGATGCTCGGTCCATGTCATTTGTTGGAACTCACGAATACTTGGCACCTGAGATCATTAAGGGTGAAGGTCACGGGAGTGCAGTTGATTGGTGGACTTTTGGAATCTTTCTATACGAGCTGTTGTTCGGTAAAACTCCTTTCAAGGGATCTGGTAACCGAGCCACGTTGTTTAATGTTGTAGGTCAGCCACTGCGATTTCCGGAAGCACCTGTTGTCAGTTTTGCAGCAAGGGATCTTATAAGAGGGTTGCTTGTGAAGGAACCTCAGCACAGATTGGCATATAAAAGAGGGGCTACTGAGATCAAGCAACACCCCTTTTTTGAAGGTGTGAATTGGGCATTGATCAGATGTGCTACCCCACCTGAGATCCCAAAGACTGTAGAGTTTGAGAAGATACCCTCCCCAGCTTCATCAGGTGGTGGTGAAAAGGCTGTTAACCATATGTCCATAGCTAATCAGAAAGGTTCTGATAATTATCTGGAGTTTGATTTCTTCTAGAGGTAGAGACAATATTGATTGCAAATGGTTTCTGTTAAGAGGGGAGGAACTGTTTTTCAATGTTTCAGGAACAGATGATGAGGAATTGTATGTTTGTTTTTGTTGGCTATTTGCAGTTTCAAATTTGTATGGCATAATTAATGCATGGCTTCTCTGTCATCTCAAAAAATGGCATATAAAAAGAACATTTCTCCACTGCCTGTCCATGCACTAGGAAATTCCAACTGGCCAATGGTGGTGATGATGCTCAAGGTCCCAATGCTATTGGTAAGTATGCAGTTGTGGAAACTGGAGCATGCACATGGGCATCAAGCAAAATACATATTTAAATTTTTGTTTTCTTTGAAAACAAGTGTCATGTCATAAAAAAATGACATTTTTCTGTCTAGAAACTCACCATTGCCTGAACGCTCTGCTATAGAATCTAAATCCAAAACCAATTAAAATGAAAAATAGTCAGTTTATGTGTTTTTTTGTAATTTTTTGTTGTGGCTAGATACTTCATAAGTTTTCTCTTTCCATGAGCGTTACTTATTGTCGTTGGACACTCTAGGATTGCGTTTACGTGAGCAATCTGTATCCTCTCCTCAATGTAAGTTCCTCCAAGAGATGAATGCATGTATTGTAAGATATTCTTACGCTAATCATACGCATTTTAGACAGTATATAAGCTCATGCACCCAAAAAAGAATTTCAAGCCAGTTGTTTTTTTTTTTGTTTTCCCCTTGAACATAGATTGGTGATAACTTGTAAGTTGGTGGTTAAATAATATTAAGACAAGTAAATGTTTTTGTTTTATCTAAGTATTTAAACGTGAAAGTAAAAGAAATGAATTTTGGAAGATAAAATGTATTAATAATCGTATGTTACAAAATCAACGGTTGAGATTATAATTTCTTAAGACGTTTAATTGATATATTTGGTTTCTATTGCAATTTCAGCTATTGATTAACAAGTTAATGATAGTAAATGTACTTTATATATTAGAGTGTACTTTTTCATCGGAGGTCGGCCAGATCATAAAATAATAATTTTGTACCGGTTATATTCTTTTTTACTTAATTTTAAATTATTGTATTTATCATAAATAAAAAGGTGACAAATGAAAAAATTAATTGATAAAATGAATAAAATGGTATATTGGAAATTAAATAATTTATAAATGAGAATGTTAATTTTATTGCTTTATTTATTTATTTATTACGATTTTAAAAGACACTTAAAAATTAAAAAAAGGAGCCGATGCTGTATATTGTATAGGCTGTAGCGTTTATTTTCTATTTTTCCTATTTATTCATGTATAAGAACTTGAAGGTAGGTAAAATATATATTTTCAACCATAAAATTTGGCTTTATATTGACTTTAATTTCTAGTATATTATAGTAATATATTGGTTGTCGTGCGAAGAAAAATAAACAAGCTAATGTTTAAATGTACTTGATTTTCAGTAAAAACCGATTAGACTGTGATACAGTTTAATTTCAAATTCATATACCTTTCAAAATGCAAATAGATTGGAAATAAATGAAAAATTAAGTGAATGGCAATATAAAGTGAATGAAAATAAAATAAAAAAATAAGGATGAAAATAAGTAAAAAAAAAATAAAAATGAGTAATTAATTTAAGAAAAATATAGAATAAATAAGAAAAAGAGAAAAAAAAATCATGACTTACTTTTACTTTTGAACCACATTAAGCTAAAATCATTTCATGAATACATAACGTCAATATTGATTTCTTCTCATTTTTGTAGGAAAATAAGGAGTGACATCCACACCTTTTTATTTCATTCCTCACCTATTTTTACTCTATCAAGTGCACTACATTTCCTATCTCCTTTTTACTTCTACTCCTTCCTTCCTATTTCATTTCCTTTTCATCCCTGTCAAACACTTTCGAAGAGTCTTTCCTTATAAGCTATTGTATTAATTACCATGCAACAATCCCTGCCTCTATCTTTTAAAAGTAAAGTTTTCTTCTTTTCTTTTTATATTAAAAATATTTTTTAACCGATAATTGAAAATAAATTTCTAAAAATTTAGTTATCTTTATTATAAATTACTTTACAAATATATATAAAAAAAAAACACAACTTCCTAGTAAATTTCAACTCAATACTTTGTCAATCCCATTTTGTACTTTCCCATTTAAACATTCAGCTTTTACCACCAAACAAGTGTCAACCTAAAGTTGCCCTTTTTCCACGCCCCATCCTCCTTAGCCAATGAATGCTTATTGGGTTTTAAATTGATAGCTGTGGTTACGTATGTGTGGTTCACATCTATTTTTGCCTTGGAAAGGAAGCTAATAGATTTACACAAAAACAAAAGACAAGCTTATTCATTAAAAATTGAAATGAAAATTTCATATTTGAAAAAGTCTTGGATATTCAGTCGTTTTTTGGTTTAATCAAAGTGTTGGACTTATGCCGCTTTCTAAATTGTTAGCAAATTGATGTGACATACATCAATATATATCAAACTATGGTTTACTTGATGCATATGTCGTGCAAATCTTATCAAATGTTTTTCTTTTTGCTATTTTTCAAATATTTTTAAATCCTATCTATGGCAATTATACGATAGTAATCAACAAGGAATGTCGTAAATCTCTTAAATTCAACATCGGTGAATTACCTTTGGCCTTTGCCAAACTGAAAACATGAGTTAGTCAAATTACATAGAAACTGTTGAATTATTTTAGCTATTTCAAAAGTTTAACTAATTTAAAATTTAACTTAAATGGTCAATAATGATCCCTTTCTACCTTATCCAAAGAACTTAGTGCCCTAAGTTCTTGGATATTTTCAAAGATATTTTTTTCATCTCAAAAGTTCAACACATTCCATACCAATTTCTGCGTTCTTTCACAAGAAGCGAACCTATTGAGGGGTGTTAGAACCAATTAAATACTTGATCAACCAGAAAAGTCATCTCAAACTCTTGCATGTTGCGCGTCTGTATATATAGATAATAAAATCCTTTTTATATTTAATATTTTTATAAGAATTTTGTATAAATAACTAATACAATTTCTAGGCTCTGCAACTAGCACACGTTAACTATACAGAAATATTACCATAAAATACTTGCAATCCAACTGGCCCACATGGAAGATCATGCATTCCGAAAAATTATTAGGTGAATTTAAATTATTACTTAATTTATAATGTTAGATCAATTTTTATATAGCACATAATCAAATATTATTAATTATCATCTTTTAAATTTTAAAATTTAAATATATATTATATTAAGATTAATCAAAATTATAAATATCTAATGATCCAACATCATTTAATAATTTTTTTTATGTAGAATTCTATTATGTTGACCGTTGTATAATGATATGTAGAGTAATTGAGATTAGCTCTGTAAACTGAGATTATCACTAGTGACATTTTTTATAGCCTCCTCTGCTACCTATACATTTTCTTTCACTCTTAAGTGATTGTTTAACCCTTTTTTTAGTAATGTAATCTTTATAATTGCTATACTAAATTTTCTGGCTTCATTTGAATTAAAAAGATCTCACTTTGAAATAATGAAATAAGTACAGAAGTTGTGTATGAAGCATATTCATTCCTAGTCTAACATTTGGGTCAACTAAAAAAGAAGAGTTGCTTTACAAATTCATTGATCAAAATCTGGGTCTAAATAACCCTCTAGGATTGGTCATAAAACACATCAGAGGAACAAAACCACAGGGTTCATTTTCTTGTATAACTCTAGAGCTGCTACTGTCACCGGAGCATGATGAAGTGCAACTAATCATCTGATCAATAACTTCTTTTCCATTGCATATTATTTTAATATCACAAGTTTCTGGCGCATTCTTGAGGACCTTATCTGCTATGGCATTTCGCCTTCTAGAGACGGATTTGCTACTAATTCCAATAATAGAATATGTGACAGATTAGTAAAAAGGCTATGGTTATTAATTTAATTTAGACATTGTAGGGCATTGTACCTTAAATTAGATTTGGTAATTCCGATCACCAATTTCCTTATACTATGATCTCTAACAAGGTCTGTTATAGCTTTGGTTACGTTGTCACCCTCAATAAGCATAACCTCCACTTTAACCTGTTTTGTATGTTATTACCGTTATATACAATCAATACAGAAAGTTAATTTCTCAAAAGAAAAAATCACTCGAGCCAATTTAGTTCTTGCACACATAAAAAAAATCACTTAATAGTTCTTCAAGATTACGATTTATTTTTTTGGGTACATGAAGGGACAAGATTACAAATTTGAACACTTTAATCTTTCAATCATTTTCTGTCTATTTTTCTTCCAGTCATTAAATACATAATTAGTCTTAAAAGTGAATGTGTATCGATTTTGTACTTTGTAAAGTTATTAGTAAGTCAAATTAGTTCAAGAAAAATATTAACTAAAACAGATCAAGAACTAAACTGTCTCACATTTGTAATTTTGGGAGATTATTTGGTAACCTTTTTTTTTTTTTTTGGAAGACTAAATTCCTTCCGAGTGATATTTTTCAAGTATCAAACTGTGTATTGTTTGTGTATGTGTGATTTCTTTACCTTTGAATCAAGGCACAAGTCAATGAACTTTTGAAGGAGCAATTTTGTCTTGCCTTTCTGTTGAGTCAAGTGAAAGTTAACATACTCTAGATTTACATGACTCCTTGGAAATTTTCCAACTGCCAACAAACATCAAATGCAATAAGATCAAGCGCACAAAGTCATAGCTAAATTAATGGCTTCATTGATTAAAATGGAAACAACTTCATTCTCCTGTTGACTTCAGTATTTTCATTAACCAAAATGGTAACAACCATTTTCATTCCTTGAATTGCACAACAAGTAGCCCATTTTATACCGGAAAAGTTATTACATGATCATATATTTATGATTTTAATAAATCTTTCCATGATATATAATTGAAAATGTCTATTTATAAAAAATAATTAATATAATGATCACGTATCATATAAAGGTTAATCGACATAATTGGTTATCCGAAATAACATAGGAATTTCTCATGAGTATAAAAAGATGACTCACATGGACTTGGGATGAGCCTGATTTCAGGGAAAACATGTAAGAGATGGACAGTGGTAGAGGGTGTGACAGCATGTTCCAAAGTCCATAAAAGCGCTTCCATGCTTGATTCCCCAACATGGTCCACTGCCACATGAACAACATCTTTCTCGTTATGAATATCAAAAGTGAACACACTGCTGTCGCAGTCTTCTTCTGATATTGTATCCAATGGCTCCTTCAGGTTGATCTCAAATAGCTCCTCTGAATCTTCATTGGTTATCTCGTTGGTGTTGCAATCAAACACTTGGTTTCTCCTGAATCCAATGAAACCGCAAGAGCAACTAGAGGTTTCTTCATCGGAATCACGGTGCAAACAATCATGATACCCCATTTCCCCTAACATCGTTGACATTGTGTTTAAGTTTACATTAACTTGTTTCTCGTACGAGTTTTAAAGATTTTGCGATTAGAGAAAATAAAAAAATTGAGTTGGACTTCGGATTAGATTAAAGTTTCAATATGTAAGCATAGCCAAAACGAAACTTCTGCGACTTGAGAAAGCATATAGATTAGAGCAATGCTACAAGGAGTACGGACAAATTTTATTTTATAATAATAATAATAATAAATAATAAAGAAAATGAGATGAGGAGAATTAATTAATTAATTAATTAAAGTAAGAAAGTGATATGAAGATGACTAGAAAAATTTTCAAAAAAGAAAAAATAGAAAGAGAAATTAATGAAATTGGGAGGGTACGTTCTTTTGCCATGAGGTAAACTAGGCCGGATACCTCTGTTCAAAGTCAAATCACATACACACTTTAATGTATACCAAATGATGATGCCGTCTCTTTCAAATGAGAGATTAGATAACGACTAAATTGGATACTTGTGTTAATTAATTAATTTTTTTTATTTATGAGCTAATAATTGATCATATCGTGTACCAATACTAGGGTTTTTATATTGGCTATGCTTTTCTCTTGGAAATGGGATTACGATTCCAATATGATTAGTTTTTATATTTGAATTTTTTAAAGAATAATGGTATATAATTATAATTTTAAGTTGAATAATAATTTTATTTTGACATATTTTATAAGAAATAATTATAAATAAGTTTAGAGGTTTAAAATAAACCCTAAATAAAAAAGAATAATGTGACAATAACAAAAATTGATAACGGTGAAAATAACTCTAAGAGTGGAATGATAACAAATAGTAATAATAATAATTAGTAATGATAATAGTAGTGATAAAGATGAAATAAAGTACAACAATTTTGTTGATAAAAAAAATATAATAACAATGAAAATAGTGATGAAGATTAAAAGTATTCATGATGACAATCTTATTCATAAAATCCTACTAAAGAATAATACACTTATTTTTTTACTTATAATGAAAAGTTCTTAATCAAGTATACAATATTTAAAATGCACACAAAACCTTGCTATGAGTCTTATTTTTGCAATGTGTTTCATCTCATGTAAGTGCTCATTTTTAGCATAACGCCTTAAAAAAAATATCAACATAACGTTACACTTGTGATTGGATGGTGCAGGTAAAATTTTCAACATATGAATACTCAGCTTATATGTTGAAAAATTTACCTGCACCCATTTACAAACATGTGAGTATTCAAATAGATAATTATCTATAGATTTTTTATAAATATGTAAATATCCATGGATATTTATGAATATTTAAAAAATAAAAAATAAAAAATTTATTTTTTCTCTTTTGATTGACAAAGTAAAGAAATTTTATGATATAATAAGAATGGATACAAGAAATGTCTTTACATCAAGAAAAAATATAAAAATTTTAAAAAGCCAATATATAAAGCACTCAAAATAATACTCTCATCAAATTTATTAAATTCACAAATATATCCCCGACTCAAATACTTTCATTTATTCCATGACTACAATGTATATAACATTGGAAAAAAAAAATTCATACAACTAATAAAATTATTCAAATATATAAAAATATTTTGATATTTTAACAGATAACAAATACTCATGAATGTGAATACGATGATATTCACACCCACTCATTTAATCTACATATAAACAAAATTTTTGTCACTATATGTTGCGAGTACCTGTAAAAAAATTCATTAAATATTTATTATAAATTTTATCTGTAAATATTTGCATGTCCAAATTTTTTTATCATCCTTAGTTAGGATTAATGCATAAACCCTTAGATAAATCATATACATTATAAAAGTTAATCTGAGTTTGAATCAACATAATCACTTGACAAATTTGAATGATCAACATGTAATTAATTGTTAGAATACATCAATTTTTTTTCAAAAATTCTAAAAGTAATTTGATCATTAAACTAAAAAAAAATTACTAATTTATAGTTTATTAATTTAATTTTGGTTGAATAAAAAGTTATTTTATTCTTTTATTTTTAATAGTTTCTTTAATCCAAAATTATCATGTACAGTTAATTTTAATAAATTCAGATTAATATGTATTTTATAATAAACGATAGATATATTCTTGTTTATTTTTAAGATGAATTCTCTTCAAAAGGGTGTTATCTTCTGTTTAATTTATTTTTCTTCCACGCAACTAATTTTAACCTCTCGCTGTATGTCTATGGTAAATGAGAAATTCTACACATGCTAGATTCTTAAACCAATCCACCTCTGTATAATAAAATAGGATAATAACTTTTTGGGAATATGGATATCTCCTTTTGTATTTTTTAATATTATTAAAACATATATCTTTATGATTATTTATAACTTTTTTTTATATTTTTAAAAGCTTCCCAAAATATTAATTATTTTCAATTTTTAATTTAAAATTTATTTTCTTATCTCAAATATCAATTTTCTCAAAGCATTTACTTTCGGTTTTTTGCGTTATAATTTAAATTTTCATTTCAAATCTTAATTATTTACACCTTCAAGCTAATTCTTTTTATTTTATTTTTAAAATTGTTTCTTCTTTTTCTAAGTCTGTATTGTATTTTATTTATTTATTTAAATTAATTAAATAAATATATATGTATATATTTAATTTTAAATATTTTCAATTAATATTTTTAAATTTAATTTAAATTAAATAGGCCTACATAATGTATAGAATATTTTGCTAGTTAAAAATGGTTCTCCAGTTTCTTTACATAGGGATTTTCTGGCATGTGAAAGCCATCCCACGATTTTGGTGATCCAAATATTTTATACTCATTTCCTTGCCAAAATGCAAACTGGGTATGTAAATGGTCTCATCAAGCTTATATCAAGGAAATACAATAACACATTTTTTGTATTCATAACTAATTTACTTTTGGATGATACTCATGATATTCCCTCTTTCAATTTAATTTATTTTCATTGAAAATAACAATATCATTTTGATACATTATTAGCTGGAGTATGAAAAAAGTTTTACACAAAAATACAATGATGTGCTAGCATATCATCAATGAACTTGACATCCCACGTAATTATTGTAATCAAGCACACGTGATGTTAACAAATATAGTAATTTTGTTTCAGTAAAGGTTCTATTATACGTTAAGTGAGAAAGCAAAAGTGGTAACCATTTAAAATGATTAAAAAACATATAATTAAAGTTTTACATAAAACCATATGGAGTTATAAATATAAAAACATTGCTGATCATATTATTCAAATGTTTTCTTTATGTTATATGTTTTCTTTTGTTTACATTCTGTATTAATGTTTACCGTTGTCCTAGACCTTCGCAAATCACACCTAAGAAAAAGGTTACCTAAATGCATTTAAAAAAAAAAAAAATATCAAGGACATTGGTCAAATCTTTGATTAGAACTTGGATAAGTTCTTTCTTTAATAAGGAAAGTATTGTTATGAGGCAAAGTACTAGAGTAATAACCTCTAGTATTTATATCTCTAGAGTAATAACCTCTAGTATTTATATCTCTAGTAACTACCAGAGATATTTTAACTTGTAAACAAAAGTCTTATAAGGTTAAATTAGAGAAATAAAGATAAATAAATTATGAGATCAATACATTAATTAATTCTTTTTGTGAATGGAAACTTTATTAAGGAGAACTAAAAGTCTAAAAAAAACTAATACAAGTCATATTAACTAATAAAACATTAAAAATAAAAAAATTGAGATTCATCTTAAGCTAGAATAGAAACTTCAAATGTCAAGCTAGACTTTGCTAATACATCAATTACTTAATTAGTCTCTTATAACACATGACACTAAATAACATGACCCCTAAATTAGTGGATATTATTGTATATTGTCTAATTTGACCATAAATTATATCTGCGTTCTAACATTTATAAGTCTAAAATACTACAAAAATTAAAAAGAACTCCAACAACATAATTCAAATAGGACATATCACAACATGTCAAAAAAAATTATGAATATAACGCATCTTTTTCCTTCTAAAGATAGAAAGTTAAACAATGCACGTTTCTTGATGGTTTCAGCTAGATTATAATCAACCCTTACGGGCAGATCAAATTATCAGCAAAAATCCATGGTGGAAAGTCATAAGCAATAGGACACTTGTGTTCTTGTTCAGTTTTGGTACAGTGTCTCCATCTGAAGTGTAACTACATAAAGTAACAATGTTTTGTTCCAAACTTCACTCCATTTCAATAGAACTACAACATACAATCTGAAGAAAAAACTTCACATCTTTCATAGTTAATACACTTTAGCCTGCAGTACTTATTTACAATAAGGAGTAAAGGACTACCTTAAAAACATTAGCATCCCAGCCAAGTTATATAAACCGTTGATGTTGTATGAAAATTCTCTTCTGGCATGGAACACTTGATTTTTCATCAATAGTGTTGGTTTTTCAATGTGTAAAATCTAAAACCAACATTCATTGAGGGAACTATTACCTATGGTGCAATTCAGTCACCCAGTTGTTATGAAAAGCTTTGGCTTAAAAGTTGAAACAAACACATGAAACCGAACCATTTTGCTGATGCTTGTTTTTCTGGGACATGGAACTATCAGTGGCAATGGCACGAGTTATCTGTTCATTTACTTCCTTTCCTTCACATACAATACTCACCGTGCAACTTTCTGGAGCATTTTGAAGTAGCTGACCAGCTATGCAACTCCCTTTCCTTGATCTCAATTTTCTGTGCAACCAAAATGTTAATGGTTCAAAATTCAAATACAAAAATGCTTATTCTATAGGCCTAAACTGAAGTTATACTCAAATACATTGATAATGTGGAATTCTACCTTAGTTGGGATTTGCTGGATCCAATCACTAGTTTTCTTATATGAAGAATTGGAATCAGGTCGATGATAGCCTTTGCAATTAAGTCACTCTCAATCAGGACGGTGTCCACCTTAACCTGCTTGATATTTATTTTACTTCAAGTCTTGATTTTTGGTGAAACTGGAAAGTATTTCCATTGTAGTTGTAGAATCAGTACCTTGGAAGCAGAGCATGATTGGAGGAATTTGTATAGAAGCTCTCTTCTTTTGCCTCTTTCTTGTGCCATGTAGCTCTCTACCTGCTCATGACTAACTTGGTCCTTTGGAATCAGTCCTACTCCCACTGCCATCACAAGAAACACGGTGGTAAGACACATTCACAAACACATAGATTCATATGGTTAGATTGGTTAAATAGAAATAGCATTGAACTTCAACTTGAGAAAATTCTTTTTTGCATTTAGAAAGGAAAAGTCTAATCTGAAGAATAGGTTCTGACTTTTGTCCTTGAAATTCACAATCCTTTACTTCAAATCATTGTACTAATTAGGACTTCAGAACTCCATCTTTAGTAGTCATTTGTTGACTCTTGGATCATCCTAATTTCCAAGCCCTCAAAATTGATTCCCAGGTTAATTAAACTGAAGAAAGCCAAATGAGAATAAAAAATTAAGAACTAAACTTGGTGACCATATCAAACTATCAACCATTTTATATATATCTCTTGATCCTTATTAGAGGCAATTAATAATTTTTGTGGTCTTAAAAACAACACGGTGGTTAAGACATCAACCTCAAAGATAGGCCAACGGTGTGGACAACTTGCACCTATCTACCATAGAGACAAATTTTTTTAAAAAAAAGTAATTGAAAAATTATAATCTAAAATCCAAAACAACAAAATAAATAAAAGCGAGATAGGAAAATTGGAAGAGAAGTTACATGGATTTGGGAGGAGCTTGATCTCTGGGAAAACGTGTATGAGATAAAGCATGGTAGAAGGAGTGGCCAAGTTGTTGATGGTCCATGCCAAGGCTTCCATGCTACTTTGACTCTTACCCACTGCCACATAAACAGTGTCTTCATCCTTGTTCTCTTCTTCACCAATGGTAACCATAGAAATAGGACCATCATCATTCAAGTGCAAGCGTGAAGAATTCTCTTCTTCTATCTCACTCACGCTAGTGCTACTGCCATAGTAGTTGACCTCCACGGACACAACTTCATCTGAATGGTGTAAGGTCTCAGTTAAGGTTGCAGACAAAGACATTTATATCAGTGAACACTTGTTGTGTTCTTAGCTTAGTGAAAGGGCACTAATAGTAGTAGTTGGCTTTAGAAGAGAGTACTAACACTAACTATATGTGAGGGGGGGTTGAAGGTGTAAATGAAAACAGAAAGTGTGCTATAAATGAGAGAGAGAGAGAGAGAACAATGTATGGAGTTGAATAGTAGCACCGGCCTAAGGGAGAAATTTGAGGATGTGAAAAGCCATGTGGTTCGTGGACTAGGAAATTCAGAGTTTGAATATCAACTTTGACTTTTTTTTTTTGTCTAGACCGACCCAAATGTGTTACTACATAAGATATTTTGGGGATTAAAACACTATTTCTTTCTTCAATGATCAGTTCTTAAAATATTAAAATTATTATGTTTATGTTAAAAAAATGAAAAAAAGATGCTAATTAATTTAATTTTGAAAATAAGATTAAAATGGTTTGTTTTTTATAGATAAATTTTACTTTTTTTAAACACTAATTCAATGAATTTTAATTTTTTTTTACCAAATAAACTAATATTTCATTTATATTTTAAAAACTTACTTATATTTTTAGTCTTTAAAATTTAGAATGATTTTGATTTTGATTTTTAAATTTTGA